>JBBPSD010000400.1:0-26516 GCA_038093415.1 Xerocomellus chrysenteron | reverse complement strand
TGATTCGCAGGGTTTCGAAGCTGGCGGTGAAGACGAATTCCTGCAGATGAAGAAATTTATCGCCGATCGTGCGAAGACTACTCTTCTCAAAAAGCGCATTCACGCGATATGGTAACGGCCGAAGCTGTGTTATAGTACGTTGACCAATGCATTTTGTCGGACAGGTATTGCATCCCAATGGATAAGCTTAATCGTGCAATCCAACGGGCCGAGGAAATGTTCTTTGGAGAGTGTGACCCTGGAAATAGTGAGTTCGCCGTCATCCTCGTGGTCCATTTGAGCTCATTGTCTGGTCAGTTCCCATTGTGGTGTTGTTCACCAAATTCGATGCATTGGTACCTGTAGCACTGGGAAAACTAGCACCCGCGGATCGACGGCTGCCAATACAGGAGCGTTTATCAAAGGCCACGCCATTCATTGAAGGGATTTTCGATAGGGCTGATGTATGGGGTCGTCTTTCCAAAATGATGTACCCCCCCAAGTCCTGTGTCCGGATTGAAAGTTTGTGTTATCTTTTCTTGCATACATACTAGGTTCTGCTATTCACAAATATGCTAGGCATGCATAGGTCTAATGAAGGATGCGACAGTCTGCTTGCAAACACTGCAAGTGTCCTGAGTGAAGAAACTTTGCAAATGCTGTTTGTCTCTGCCCAGGAAACAAATGTTGCATTATGTGTCAATTATGCAGCTAAGCAGTGTGTCATCACAAAAAGCCACTTGTTGTGAATAGACTAACATTTTAATTTGAATGCAGGGTGGTATCTAATGTAGAGGAGGTATCCAAGGCTGCATCTCCCATATATAATATGGGTAAAAAGCAACTCTACAAGCTTGTGTTGTGGTTTCCACATATTAGGGTAAGAGAGTATTTCATATTAAAGCTTTATGTGGTGGATGTGTCCTTATTGCTGATCCTTTGGCACTTGTAGAAAGTAAGTTGTGCATTCTGATGTTGGTGACTGTAACCATCATGATGCTAATGGCTCCATGTTCATTCTTTATCCTGCTCTGGGATCATAGTGGGTGAGTTGTGCATTCTGGCATGTTGGTGACTATAATCATGCCAATGATTCCATGTCCATTCTTCATTCTGCTCTGGCAATCATAGGAGGTGAGTAGTCTATTCATGTTAGTGACAGTGATCATATTTATGATTCCTTGTCCACTCTTCATCCTGCTCTGGGAATCATAGTCAGTGAGTTGTGCATCCTGGAATGTTAGTGACTGTGATGATGCTGATGGTTTCATGTCCATTCCTCATACTCTGGCAATCATAGGAGGTGAGTTGTGCATTCTGGAATAGTGATGATTCATAATGTTGATAATATCATGTCAATTCTTTACTCTGCTCTGGCAATCATAGGGTGTGAGTTGTGCACTCTGGCATGTTGGTAACTGTGTTCATGCTGATGATTGCATGTCCATTATTTATCCTGCCCTGGCAATCATAGCGAGTGAGTTGTGGATGCTGGCATCTTGGTGACCATGATTATGCTAATGCATTCATGTCCATTCCATTCTTCAACCTACTCTGGAAACCATAGTGGGTGAGTTGTGCATTCTGGCATGCTGGTAGCTGTCATGGTACTGATGAATCTATGTTCATTTTTCATCCTACTCTGGGAATTATAGGAGGTGAGTTATTCATTCTGATATATTGGTGAATATCATTATGCTGATTGATCATTCCATGTCCAATCTTTGTCCTGCTCTGGAAATCATAGGTGGTGAGTTGTGCATTCTGGCATGTTGGTGACTGATCTTGCTGATGATTCCATGTTCATTCTTCATCCTGCCCTGGGAATTATAGTCAGTGAGTTGTGCATCCTGGCATGTTAGTGACTGTGATGATGCTGATGATTCCATTCCATTTGTCATTCTGTTCTGGCAATCATAGGAGGTAAGTTGTGTATTTGGGCATGTTGGTGATTGTGATCATGCTGATAATTCTAATTCTATCCTTTATCATGCTCTGGCAATTATAGGATGTGAGTTATGCATTTTAGTATGTTAGTGATGGTGATCATGCTAATGATTCTATGTCCATTCTTAATTTGCTCTGGCAATCATAGGGGGTGAGTTGTGCATTCTGGTATGTTTGTGATGGTGATCACATTGATGATTCCATGTCCATTTTTTATCCTGCTCTGTCAATGATATAGCGGGTGAGTTGTGCATTCTGGCATATTGGTGACTGTGATCATATTAATACCTTCATGTTCATTCCACTATTCAATCTACTCTGGAAATTATAGGAGGTGAGTTGTAAATTTTGGCATATTGGTGACTGTGATCATACTGATGATTTCATTTCCTCTTTGTCCTGCTCTGACAATCATAGTGGGTGAGTTATATTGTCTGGCATGTTGATGACTGTGATTATACTGATGATTCCATGTCCATTCTTCATGCTGCATTGACAATCACAGTGTGTGAGTTGTGCATTCTGGCATGTTGCTGATTGTGATCATGCTAATGGTTTCATGTTCATTCATAGTGGGTGAGTTGTGTACATATTTTGGCATGTTGGTGACTGATCTTGATGATGATTCCATGTCCATTTCCTTCCTCACACTGCTTTGGCAATTATAGCATGTAAGTTGTGCATTTTGGCATATTGATAACATAATGATGATTCCATGTCTGTTCTTTACATACACTGCTCTGACACTCATAGAAAGTAAGTTGTGTGTTTTGGCATGCTAATGAATGTAACCATCATAATGCTAATGACTCCATGTCCTCTCTTCATCCTGCTCTGGCAATCATAGGGGGTAAGTTGTACAGTACATTCCAGTATATTGGTGACTATGATCATGCTGATGATGCCATGTCCATTCCATTCTTCATTTGCTCTGAAATCATAGGGGGTGAGTTATGTATTTAGGTATACTGGTTTCTGTGAATATTGCTGATACTTTCATGTCTATCCCATTCTTAATCTGCTCTGGCAATCATAGGAGGTGAGTTGATTCTGGTATGTTGGTGATTCTAATCATGCTGATGACTTCCATGTCCATCCTTAATACTGCATTGGCAATCATAGCATGTGAGTTTTGTATTCTTGCATATTGGTGACTATGATCATATTGATGATCACATGTTCATTTTTATCCTGCTCTGGCAATTATAGGGAGTGAGTTGTACATTCTTGCATGTTGAAGATCATGCTGATGGTTCTATGTCCATTCTTCATCCTACTCTGGCAATCATAGTCTGTGAGTTGTGCATTCTGGCATGTTGATAACTCTGATCTTGCTTATGATTCCATATCCATATCATTCTTCATTCTACTCTGGAAATCATAGCTTGTGGGTGTTGTATCTGATATATCCATGACTGTGATGATGCTGATGATTTTATATCCATTCATTATACTGCTTTGGCAATCATAGTGGGTAAGTTGTGCATTCTGGCATATTGGTGACTGTTGTACTGATGATTCTATGTTGATTCCCTATAGGAAGTGAGTTGGGCTATGTTGGTAACTGTTATAATGCTGATGATTCAATGCCATTTCTTTATCCTCTTCTTGAAATCATAGGGGGTGAGTTGTGCATTTTAGCACAAAGCATACAGGATGACATAGAGTTGACATATTTATTTATTTTATTTTCAATGGATAGCATGTAAGTGATTACTATTTCATTTCTGCTGTTGCTTATGTTTCTGTTAAACTTATAGCTGGTATGTTTTCTTGCACACATATGCAATATTTCATATATGTATGTTATTATTTCAATAGGATGTAAGTTGGCTACATTCAATATATGTAGTTAATGTCAACTAATTTGTATTATTTTCTAGCAGGTAAGACTCTTGAAGTTGTACCTTCTTTTTATTTAACAAATATTAGGAGGTTTGTCTCTATGTTAAATTATTTCACCACTTATTTATTATGTGGGATTTATAACTTTCAGCTGGTCACATACAATCAAGTATGTAATCTACTGTTAATTTAATATTCCATGCTAACATATTATTCAAAAGACTTCTATTCAAAGCAAAGAAGTTGAACTTCTTGCCTCAAACAATGGAGTAAGCACATCATTCTTTGATTTGTACATCTATAATTAATTAGAAACCACAGAGAAAGTTTGCAAATTGGCAACAGATTCTCAAAGCAGGCATTGGTGTGTTTTGACCATTTATTTTATATGCAGCTATATACATTTTTTTTTTCATTTTTTTTCCCATGATATAGATGCAATCCTTCTGTTGGAACATTCTTTCTACCTTGCTCAACAAAATGACCCCAACCCAGTTTCCTCTGCCCTTGAGAAGTACAATGCATGCAATATACCTGCTAAAGTTGCAACAGACCTAGAGGAGGTTTTCAAGCGATACAACAAAGCATCTGAGAAGGAAAAAGTGGATATGGTCTTGTTGGTCATCACTCAGAATCGCATGGGTGAGTTTAATATATGTTTTAACATTTTATTTATTAACAACTCTATCCTAGATGCTCCAGCAGCTAAATGAAGACAATAGTCTTCCATCAGGTTATGATTTCTGAAAGTCACTTCAATGGTGGAAATTGAATGAAGAGGAATTGGATAAAGCTAGTCTTGAAAGTGAAGGAATCCTGTACATCTACTGTCTATGCATCCTGAAAATTTGTTGTCTTTCTGGTCTCTAATATTGTCATGTGTTTGTGTGGACTACGGGCCAGGGCATTGAGATGGGCTTGAGACGACGCAGCAGGTGACGGCTGTAACGACAAACCACGTGCCGAGAGCTTCTCAGCTTCAAACTTTGAACGTCTCTAATTTTGGAAGCGATCTATCGTTCAACGGGCTGAATGCAATGGTACATCTTGAACCCGACGCTCCGAGCAAGACCACTCGATTTCATACCACCAGATACAAGACTGTCCACTTCGATGTACTTTGATGCCTTGCGAGAACGTCGGCTTCACAAGGTTAGGAAATGGTGCATGAGCTCGTACGCTCGACATCGATAACGAGCGCGCCTCTCAGAACCTTCGTTGCTCCCGACGTCATAGCTCACGAAATATTGACAGGCACTTTGGAACATACCACTTTCCCCCTTTGGCGCTGGAACGCCGACAGTGCTCGTGGTAAGCTGTCCACTGTCCTTGCGTCCCAATGATAGCCTTCAATGGCCGGAAGTAGTTCTCCGCCCCCTTGCCCCTCTTGTGAATCGTCAGTCCGAGGCCAATCGAGAGACGGGGGGTTAAATCTAAAAATGGTTACCGTGATAATCTTCAATGGTGTTAACTTGGCATGCCTCACTGGCAACATTACGTCCCAAGACAAGTTGCCCTGAAGGGGTTGCTGTACATCTCTATATATTAAGGAGCGAACGCCGGCGGTTCGGTGGTTACTTTGACAAATAATCAAAGGTGTGGTTGTACTTCGGTCCAATTGACGATTGTGATAGGAACGACGCTGCCGCGATACTTCAGTATGTGTAGGGGGAAGTTCGGCTTGACCATGCGTTTCCTGCTCGATCGGTCGGGATAGACTATCGGCCCACGCAGGTAAGGAACGTAACCGACGACAATGTTATTCAAATGCGTGCTAAAACGCCTGTTGGATGAATGGGCCGCACGTGGGATACGCAAATCCTGTTGATTCCAGTTGGGTAGGGATGCGGAGGAGATAAAAGGACGAAAGGAACGTGAAGAAGAGGCGGCAAGAAAGAATTAGGATGGTGATGTATGAGATTGCAATCGCTGATCCAATATATCATG
This sequence comes from Xerocomellus chrysenteron, assembly GCA_038093415.1. Lineage (NCBI taxonomy): Eukaryota > Fungi > Basidiomycota > Agaricomycetes > Boletales > Boletaceae > Xerocomellus > Xerocomellus chrysenteron. Next base: position 20,798 of record JBBPSD010000400.1, on the reverse strand, counting down.
ATATCTATATGATTGCACGCCAAAGTGAAGATCTTCTTTTGAGCGTTCGACGCTTTCGCAAGTCGATAGCTTTGCCTTCAGATAAATCAAAAATATATGCGACGTTACAAGTAAGGAGATACTCCGATCGTGATTGAGGTCAGACAAATATTAACCGGCAAGAGCGGTCGTGTTTGCAATACTACCGGTCTGGAGTATAATTCTGAAAATATAAGAAGAGGGCGGCTGACCTGCCTTGAGAATCCATCCGTTGCAAGTTTACCTCGCCCACCCGCGCCAGCGTCCTCAGCCCACCATGCCTACCGAACGTCGCTGCGAAGTCAATCCCTTCGAATCGCCCATCAAGGCCATAGCATCTTCTGCACCAACGACGACATCGGACACTAGAACTCAAGAACCCGACGTCCTCGCCACCGCGGACCTTTTGCTCGAACAACTGAAGGAACTGGAGAACCTCTGCTCCACCGTCGAGGAACGTGTTCAGCGCAAGCGTCAAGCGCTGAAGGAACTCGAGTACCTCATCTTGGGGCCGAATAGCGCAGAGGGGTCTCCACGTAGCCCTGTTTGCCCCGCCAACACACCGATCCGCTCTCGCTTGGGCCTCGTGTCCCCACGTCTTCGAGGACTTTTTGATCTGCGTGGGCCGGGGCAGGCGAACATCGACGCCATCCAAAGTTGCTTGGACTATTCCCCGGAAGCCCAGACAGAGGATGATATCTCCACACGAGAGGATCCTGGGCATTCAGAAGAGTGGGTGGACGATGACGAAGAAGCGCTGCTATCCCCATTCGATGACAAGTACGCGCTGCCGCAGAGCCCACGAAAGACAGAGAAAAAGTTGCCTGCGATACCGCGTGAGGCTATTGAGGTTTTGGAGTCGAAGATCCCGAGGAAGGTTTACGTTCGGAGACAGGTTTCAACGTCGAGAAGGCTTACTGGTCGACCACCAAGCGCCGCGACGCGGAGTACCTCACACCGACGTCGCTCCAGTGTGCGCAGCGTCAAGGCCACGAACGTTGCCTCGGATCTCGCAACCAAAGGGACGATGCGTCGGGGCTCGTGGAAACGGAGCATCCTGGAGAACGTAAAACCGAAAGGTGGAGTAAAGGTTTCGTCTGCCACCGAGAACTTGAACGAGAGCGCGAAAGACAGCGCGCGTAGGAAGGAAAAGAGGAAGGGACTGTGGTCAATCTATTCGGTATGCTCGGAACTTGGTCTGAGCGGGACCCATCATTCCGCTTGAGCGACCGTGTACTGGTAGGATTGTACAGCGTGAGTAGTAATGTCTATAAGAATGACGGTCTAGCGGCCTCTGTCTCGCAAATTGCCGATACGGCCAGGAGTGCTGCCACGCTGCGCCCCACCGCCGCGGCAGTTTTGATGACCTTACGAAACACGCTTGCAGTGCCCAGTCCCAGCGTCACTTTCGGTCGTTGGCAAATTGGAAATTTACTCGGCCATCGTGCCCCTGAACAATCAGCCTTTCGAGTCCTTTATCTCCACGCTGTACAAGTCCGAACCACCCCACTGTCATGCAGATTCAACGAAAGCAAGTGCTAAGCTGACAACAACACGTCAGCGTCACCCGTTGTGTGACAGCCCCACTTGCAGTCGGGCAGCTCGGCGCTGCCTCCAAGTGCTTCAGCACGACTTGCAACAGCCGGCGGAGCAAGACACGCAATTCAGTTCTCAGATTCAAGCTTACACTCCAGGATGCGCTAATCCATTAGACTATTACTCCCACTAGTTTGTTGCTGATACAGCCCTGAAATTGAATTTCAGTCTTTCTGTGCTGAGAACCGACCGTCTTTGTCCTCGTACGATAACTGAAGTATGGACGCACGATCATTGGACAATCTTATCAAATCTGATCTCTTCATCCCCCGTATTCAATTATTTACACTAATATTGCCTTGCCCCTAAAATGTTCTGCTAAGCTTAAGTTACAAACTCTATATAATTGATTACATTTTTCACACACTTATTCCCAAGCGCTGGTGTGAGTCAGTCGTGTGACGACGTTAAACTGATCCGTCCACCACGCTCAGCGGGCCTGTTATTCGTCGGTGTCGTTGGATGGCAAGCTAATGATTCGGTCAATCGGCACCGTATGTTGCTATCGTGAAGCGTAGAGAGATCATTGGAGCGGTCCGATGTGAACAGTGGCACTCGCTGCTATCAGGTGGTGCAAGACACGCTAAATTAATTGGACAGGTCTGGGCCATAAAAGTTGCTGTATATGGTAATTTTGGTTGAGTTTTAGTTTCCGGAGGTTTCCGAAGGTGATTCCAAACGCCTGGTTCGAGACTGCTATCGGAGTTGGACACACCATGAACTTGGTCACCTCCCCTCCAGCATATCTGCCAGAAATGTGTTGTCCAAGTGGTGCCGTTTGCTTTTATGGTTAGAGCATCAGGTAATTCCCTTATCTATGAAGTGGCCAACCGATCAGTGCTCACAGATCTTGCCAAAGACTCGTCACGAGACAATACTGCACGACCGATGGCGTATATTGGCGCGTTTTTGCCTGGATGAATAAAAAGTTCAATGTGCCGTTTCGCCCCCTTCAACGTTCCTCTCTCTCCTCCCTCCAAGTATATCCCCACTGCTCCCAACCCCTCGATGTCTGACGTCGAAAAATCACGAACTTCTCCAATCCAGTATGTCCAAAACTTCAACGATGAAACCAACGTTGCACCACGGCCAGTCAAGATCGCCAACCCCACTGCTCTGTATGTCTCGCCCATTTTGCACGTCGTCCTGCGCTTACCTGACCTTAGTGGTCTTTTCTCGTTCGCAACCACTTCATTCATTCTCTCCATGTACACTGTAAATGCAAGAAATGTCCATACCCCCAATGTCATCGTCGGCATGGCCTGCTTCTCTGGCGGTCTTGCCCAATTCATGGCAGGAATGTGGGAGTTCCCCCGTGGCGATGTCTTTGGAGCGACAAGTGCGTTCCATATTTTATTTTGGCCATCTCCACCCCATCATGCGGTTCAGCTATCGTGAGATCACCTCTTCGGTCATATGACCCGCATGCAATATATCACGAACGTTATTTATCTGCTTTGGATATGTCGTCACAATTTCATATTTGGCTAACAGTCATGCAGCGTTCGCTGCTTACGGAGCCTTCTGGATGTCATATGCAACGATCTTGATTCCCGGAAGCGGTATACTCTCCGCGTATACATCTGAGCATGAGCTTTCACAAGCACTTGGTATATACATGATTGCATGGTCTCTCCAGACCTTCATGTTCTTGTGAGTCTTCTTTACCAATTTGGTCGACAGTGTGGTCATGAATTTTCACCCCAGCATTGGTGCCCTTCGTCGTAACCTTGGTCTTGTCGCGATGTTCTTCTTCCTCCACGTCACCCAAGTTCTCCTTGCGATTGGTGCATGGTCTGGAAATGCTTCAGTGAACAAGGCTGGCGGTGGCTTCGGTATCCTGACGGCTTGGATCGCATACTACTGCGCTCTCAGTAACCTGCTCGTGAAGAGTGAAAGGTGGTTTGGCCTCCCCTTGGGTAGGATCAAGCCGCAACCTGCATAATAGACTTGACAGTCACCGTATGATGGGTTCTTGTTTACAGATCGGTTCTCAGTTGGATGGTGACTAGTCTGACTATGTATCTATCATTCCCCCATTCCCCCATTCCCCCATCTCTGGTTCAGTTTCTTTGCAATGTCTCGACGGAGAAGTTAAAATCACTGATCAGCTCGTGCTGTTAAGAATGGAATGTTTTATGGCGAAAGCCCTATGTCTGGTGGAGTGACCACCTTCCTTGTGGGGATCCACGTCCCTTGTCTTACTGGTGTTTGCCTCGCAATGGCTGGGACAAACTGATGAGCCGTGCCTCGAGACGGTCTTGAGCAACAGCCTGAATGAAAATTTTCGTTGGCAAGTCTGTTCTCCGAGTCTGTCACCGTGAAAGTGATCTTGGTTCGGACGATGAGTCTCAGGCTTTGACGCGTACAAATCCTCTCGGTTTGACCAATGGTACGACGCACGAGTGTGCACATGACGGAGGTGTAACCCAGACCCCAACCTCAGGTGTTCGACCCCTGGACCCCATTCGACCCCGCTCACGCCGGTCCTTAGGTGGTCAAGAACCTGAAGCAACTTCAAGTTGAAGCCCTCACGTCGGAGTACCTCCAAGACCATGCCCATTTGCGTCCTCTGACAGACGCGAACGCGGCCGTGCTTCGTCTTCGTAGCTCTCTTGTCAAATCTTTCCAAGTCCACTGGCATGTCTTCCTCGGGGTACGCTCCATACCCGAGCAAAGACCTCATCTGCCGCTCACCTCATCCCGCTGCTCACCAAAAGTTACACAGAGAGAGGACCTTTGCTGCGCGTACACCCCCACCCTCACTTCTAGCGACTGCGAAGGCGCAGGAGAGACCTTCCCGAGGCGGAGGCGTAGCGCAGGTGGACGAAAGAGGTCGGTGATGTGTGTGGACTCGTGGAAGCTTGCGTCAAGGACGCACTGGGTTCCGAACGCGAGGAGCGTGCGTGCTCGCAAAAGCGATAGCTGAACAACAAGAAAAAGACAAGAGCCTGGAGGTTGTCGCAGTCCCCGAACGTGGCCATATATGACCTACACCGAGGCGATTTTCGACCTCGAAAAGTATCGCGCATCCGTTGTGTCGCGGGCTTTTCCATTTGCGTTCGAGCCAAAATGGTGTCATGGACTGCACAGGGAGCATGAAAAACGGTTCAGTGAGATACTCCTCAAGGGGCCAGCGTTCGTCACAGACTACCCGAGCTCCATTTTACAAATTACGTGCGGATGAATGACGACGAAAGAACGGTCACGTACATCGACCATTTGGTACCGTTCGTTGGGAAGTTGGTTGATGAATCACTGAGGGGGCCCGCTCAGCATCGTATGACTTCCCGTGGGCTGAGTCCCGCAAGAGACGAATATTTCTAGTATGTGGATCTCAGGAAGTACGGAAACGCGCCGCATGGTGGTTTCGGGATGGGGTTGGAACGACCAGCCAGTTGGGTGAGTGAAATCGCAAACTTTTGTGGCCCAAAGATTGTCCACGAAACCAATCAGAGTGTTGGCAAGCATCAACAGTAGTCACCCTGCAAGGTCATATGATTTATTCCTTCTTGCGCAGATCTAACCAAACGATCGATCGATTGACTCATTCATTCATGCCACATGAACAAACAAATTCCCTCCAGATATCGATAAGATCCCCCAAGTGATATTTGGGAGAATGCTTGATTCCCGGATCTAAGTTTAATCGATCAACTATGTCACAGGCAATGATTGAGGTCTACTTCGGCTGATCACAAAACTGGGCAAGGCGTTCGTCGCTCCCTTGTGTGGACGTCCGCAAGAAACATCGCCAATGATCCAGTAGACTTTGAGACCCTTGACTCTGTTGGCACGGCGCTAAAAGACAAAATACCGTGAGTCTCGGGCGAGTTTTCTTTTTCAATGTGTTTAATGAATTCTCTTGAAGATGGTTATGTTCCTGTTGTGTTCCTGCCATCTCTCGTGTGATCAAGCAAGGTTTCGGCCGACTGGCCAGTCGGCGGTTCCCGAGCTAAAATGAACGGCAGTTTACAGCTTTTCGTAAGTCTTATTGGCCCAGCTGAACGATCCCAAAAGATGCCGTGCCGCATGGTATGTACTTACTGAAGGTTGATCCAAACGGAGACTAGATTTCCTTGGACAGTTCCGCGGATATAATCACGGTGCGTTACCAGTATCCCACGTTATAATCGCCTGACATGAGGAGAATATCAATGGCCGGGAAAGAACTCTCTTTCCAGATCGCGCGGGAAACCATCCTACCTTCAAGTTACCAGGCTTTTCTGGGGCCCCGCAACGGAAATAAAAGTGGGTGAGATAGTTTTGGGAGATCTTGGCGGCTTGGAGCTACAAAAGAGTGAAGATTGTCGAGCGCCGTGGCTGTCTTTTTCGTGAGTCCCATGCCTTGCGACTTCCACGCCACTGTGGCACTCGGACGTTCAACCCGGATCAACGGCTCATCCGGATCTTTCGAAGTTGTGGGGCGCTCGGTGACTCTGTGACCGTTTGATTGTGATAGAAGTTAGGCTGTTGTCGGCAGCACTCGAAGTCGGTTGAGATGAAGTACTCGCAGGCTCCTTCAACGCCGGATATGATATTCCTCGATGATGGATGAGGACTCATTCCGCCCCTCGAAAACAAAGCTAACGATATCATGTTTGGTAGGTTGCTGGTGGTGCAGAAGACATCGTAGCATTGCTGGGCAAATTGAAGGGAGTAGCAGAGCATGGTGCCACGACGGGACAGTAAAGACGCTACTAGTAGACGAAGTGGCAAGGTAAACTTGGGAGAGAGGGAAATGGTGGACACTGTGACAGGGACTCTTCGAAGTCAATCGCCATGCCTCCCTTCTTATTCCGTGGTCGCATCGCACACAGGATCATCATGGTTAGTACGAACTTGATCTCGAATGATAGAACCTGTCGGTGTGAATCAGTGGTTCCTGGACTCCCGTTACTACCTTCTCCTGTATCTTCCTATGTACAATCCTGTGGCTTCCTCAGTGTCCATTCTTCTATCTGGCATACTGTACATGTGTATGCAGGAGCGTTGGAGTCGCTTATGGTCATTTTAGCCGGGAAAAGTGCAGCTAAACCTAAACGAACACGTCACGGGGACTTGGAGTTTCTGATCTGAGGCTAGACTCGTGAGATAGTCTACGGTATTGACACGATGCATTGTGTCTTGATTGTGTCACATCATATCGATCGTCAAGCCAAGTTCGCCTCGGCGGCCCACCGTGACCTACAGAGTTCTTTTAGCCTCCAACTCTTGGAGAGAATTCGTACCAGGGTGCTGCCAATGGGCGTTATAGATAGGCCCGGTTCCAGTCCAGAGAACGTGCCATCCCTTGAACTTAAACTTGAAGGTTGCTGTACATGGAGCCTATCCGATGCGCCACTTTACAGGTTGGTGCTCCTTGACGTCTCTGCCAGTGGCAGCCGACGGATAAACGTTTAAACGTTCAATATGTAGTTCCCGAAAACATAGCCTCCCGCCGTCATGGCCAACGGATACCCCTCCGCACATAAAAAGAAGATGATCTGCTTTTTATGTGTGGAGGGCATCTGCGAAACTCGGACATAAACCACAAGTTAGCTGAGTGCATTCAAGAGCCCAATCCTGATAATGAGGTATGCGACTCCTGGGTTCTAGCATGACTTCCCACTCAACCCATGGCATTTTTCGACTCGGACTTCATCAGTAATGGGCCCTTGGTATGTGTCTACCACTTACCTTATTGCTCGTGTTCGTTGTGACGCTCCACAATATATAGGTCATTGGATATACTCTCTGCGTCGGCCTTATGGGAGCTTTAGTCGTCCAGGCTTGTGTGTATCGTCTCACGGACTCACACGAATTATCGACTCATTACTTTATCAGACACCTATTTCACGAGATTCACAGATGACCGGAGAGCCATCAAGGCATTAGGTGATTTCTGTCGCTGTTGCTCATGGGGCTGCGGCTGAGTATCTCCCAGTAATAGTCGTCCTTCTACTGGAAACATTGATGACTGTGCTCGTATTTTATGGTTTTTGGGTATCATCATCAACGGCAACAACTCAAGAATTCTCCATTACCATTGGCTCAGGCACGGTGGTCTCCCTCTCCCTGATCTTAGCACCTATCACGGGTCTTGGTGAGCAACAGATCTGTGAAGACATTCGGCGGCTAACCAACAGAAGTGACTACACTGGCTCATGGATTCTATTGTTGGCGAATATCGTCCCTTCGAAAATCCTGCCTGATCCCATTTCCTATTATGATGGTAATGTACTGGATCTCGAGAGTAACTCAACTTGAAGCGTACTAAGTGTGTGCGAGGGTTTTAGGTCTCACTACTCCAACTCGCCAGCGTCATATATCTTGTGTTTAAAGTACGCATACAGATTACTCCATAATTACCACTAGTCAGACTTGACCAGACTCGATACTTTCTCCTTTCACAAGAAAGCGTAACCAATACTTCATCCCAAACTTTACATTTATTAAATGTCTCTACATGGCTTGTGGTAAGTGCACAGCTTTGTTGTTTTAGGCCATCTAGAACCTGAACATTTGGCAGACCTGGCTCGGAAGTAATCTTGTGTGTGATGTGGCGATTACCTTCTGTATGGTAATAAGCGTGCGTCTACTTGTGCTCTCTTTTCTCCAGGCTCATCGCTGACGTTACATAGCTCCGCCCATCCCAATCTTACTTCAGAAGAAATAGATCCACCCTGATCAAGCTAATGCAGTTGTCTGTAGAGACCGGTTCTGTGACAACCACAGCCGCGCTCCTAGAGCTGGTCATTGGAGCTATGTATAGAGAATACCCGTCTCACGTTGCTGCGTACGTTTTCCCGAAAGTGTTGACAGTCTCTTCACTGATACCTGGCCAGGTTTTATACCATATCGAAACTGTGGGTTATCACAAATTTCGACAAGTGTTATCAGTACTAGTATTGATATACCTGAAGATATTCAAGCTGTTTGTTGGCGTCCTTGAACTTCCGGCTCGTTCTCAGAAGTCAGTCCGATCCAAACTTGACGGCCATCGTCTGGCACGACATGACATCGAATTCACAATCAAGACGGCAAAGTTCCCAACCAACACATGCCGCGCAAATCCTGGCACGGATAGAAACCGACGTTGACATGGTTATTGACTTGAACGAGGTGCGTCCTGCATCAAGATTTGGTCGTTCCTTGGTTTTTGTGGGTTCGTGTAGACCGGTCCGAGACAGAATGGTTTTATTGAGGATCAGACATCTGAGGTTCGCCTATTCATTCTCGCAAAAGAGCTCAAATTGATTTTACAAAGACATATGAACTTGCTGACAGGTCAACGCGGGTGTAAACATGAATGACACCAATGCAATCAAAAATCTGTATCCGGTTCGCGTGTAGTCCTCGGAAGCGGGGTCGCAAGTTTTAGGAAGAACTGAGATTGTATAGGACAGCTAGTTCTGGCAGTTATCGGTGACATTCAGATCTGGAGCTGTGAAATGGGTCGCGAAGAGAACGAAAACAACACCGTGAACTGCGGCGGTCTCTGTCATAAGTCCACCCTCATACCTTGTGTTGCGTCCTCTTTTGCCATTTTCATAGTTGAATAGATCAGCCTTCATGGACGTTTAAACTGCACGGGGAAGGCAATGACATTGCCTTCGCGATTTGCCAAGTTGGAGAACCACCGTGATCGAGAAGTCGACCCGAGATGACTCGGGCTCCTTCAGGCCTCGGTTCCTACGCTGGCCACCTTCCGCGACAATGCAGGGGGACATTCGCGCTCCCTCAATTGTTCGAGAAATACCTCAGCGACGGCGAGCATATCTAGTTGTTAAGATACGATGCCTGACGTCGCCGGTAGTATAGAAGGTACCGCGGCCTCAATAGGCGTTCCAAAGGGGTTTTCCTCGTAGTGAAGTCCGTACGTACGCACGACGCGATCCGGCGCTTACTCCCTGGAGCCGTCCATGAATCACTAAACATCTTCGGAGGATGCTCTCGATCCTTTCTAGCGGGTTTAAACGGCGAGCAACAATATAACCAAGATTGGTGCTTAAGACACGAGCTTGTTTACCGTGTTGCTCCACAGATTTCCCATTGCCTCCCTACTGCGAAATTCCGTTGCGACGTTGGTCATTGCTGAGAGATCCAGGCTGTCACTGATATCGTCGAGGCTCTGCGCACCTCCGCGTGTCTAACTTCCTCCGAGCCGTGCGTGTAGAGATGGTTCGAAACGAAACGAATCATCGTATGCGATCCGAGTTTGATCGCGGTATAAGCACTTCGAGGGCGGCTGGCCTGCGTCGATCATCTTCCTCTTCCAAGTTTACTGCATCGTTCTGCCAACGACTTTAGGAATGGGGATATTGTATTTTGTCTGCTTAGCTGACAGAAAACATAGTTGAGTGGATAGCATTACGTAGATAAAGTCAAATCAGAACAGATATCGCATCTAGTGACCCCGGTGTTGTGATAATCTAGATGTAAGAGTGTATGAGTTGGCTGGGGGTTGTCTTTGTCTAGCATATGTGATTTGAGTATCCTCGTTCTGGTTCCTGAAGGCATCCATGGCTTCCGTCGCCAAGTTCACATTGCGGAACTGGATGAATGCTTTTCTCGACGGCTGGTCGGCTTCTCTTTTGTCTACGCAAAAGACAAGTTCTCAACAACCATAGCAAAGGAAAAGACACGCGACTTACTAAATCGCACCGCCAAAATGTTATCCGCATAGCTACCAAACATTGCCCGTACCTCGGCTTCTGATTCACCTTGGAACCTGAGCACCATGAGCGTATCGGAAGGTTCGACAGGTTTCGAAGCATTCTTCGTTTTTTGTGCGTGCTCCACGTAGAGTTGCCTGTCTAGCACAAAAATAGGGTCCGCCTCGTTCCCCTCGACAAAACCGACGGCATCTGCGACCGACTCGAACTGGACGAACCCAACGCCTCGAGACAGACCAGCATCCGAGGTGACTGACAATAAACGATCAGCGCCACCAAACGTTGCGTTTTCCGAGACGAAACATACGCAGTTTGACGGACCCGACTTTTCCAAACTCGGAGAATGCGTCCTTGAGTTCTTCGGCGGTCACCTGGTAGGGAACGTTTGCGATGTAACATGTTCCTGAAGGTGCACGAGAGGTTCGCGTGTCATCTCGGTTTTCGGTGCGTAATGCTGGAGCAGCTGAGAATTGTCGTAAATTCGCGCATGATGGTACCGCACATCGTGGAGGAGGGGCAAAGCGTAAAGTGCTCAGGGAACGCGAGCATACCCGTGTCGTCAGCGCTGCCGACAGTCTAAGGGGATTTGAACGAGCAAACATGACAGGACGGGAGGGGAAGGAATTGGTAGCTCTGACAGCCGACTTTTATGTCCGAAAATTGTCGCGTCTTTCCGTCGTCACACCGGCGTCACATGCGTGACAAATGATGACCGGAAAACACTACATAAAATTCGACAACAGGGAAACCCCCAAAGTACAATCGTGAGATGAATGTGTCCAGCACCATCCATGGTCATAATCGCTTCAAAGCCTTCTTCCGCTTTTCCACACCGACAGTTCTCTGCGCTGCCGTCCTCTTCACCGCTTTCGAGGCTGTGCCGAGCATTCCTACGTTCGAGTCTGCGGTACCCAGCGGGGAAGGTGACGTCACGCATTCTTTGCTATCCTTACTCGAGCAAGATGTCGATGAATGAGATGGCTGAAGTATGTTTTCGGGAGAGGGCTGCAATGATTGTGAAGGTGGCATTGGAGTCACTGATTTGCGCGTTGAAGAGGTCGATGGAATTGCAATCGCCTGGGCAGGTTCTGGTGCACTCGGAGCAGCAGTGGGTAGTGCAATGCTAGCCTCCGTATCATTCGCACCTGCGGGTTGGAACTCCGGGGGTTTCGTCCGTGATGTGGCGTGCACGCTCGTGATGAGCTTCGCTCGCGAGAAGTAGCTGTCATAATCTTCCAACAAAAGTTTCCCAGCTTCTTCATCGAGCGCGGATTCAGGATTCGGGTAGATGAGAAGACATTTCACGGTCACCAGAATGTGACCGATACCGTAGCTTGACTTCCAATCTTTCTTCAGAGTATTTACACAGATTTCACCCGCGGAAGATACGTTAGGGTGGAATATCTTGGTGGCAAACCAGCCTGCAAGACGCGTCAAAAGAGGATAGAAGAGCTCAAATTGATTTTACAAACATTTCGGAGGAGCGGCAGGGAACTCTTCTGTGAATTTGAACCGTACTCGGAAGTACCCTCCTGCATACGGCGTACCCTCTGGCCACAGGCAAAAACACACTCAGTTCGAGTGAAGAAATGCAAAAACATGTAGCCTTACCAGGCCCCTCGATTATCCCGGTAACATCAAGGATATTCTCGTCGCTTGTGACAATTCGGATCCCTTCTGGAGGACTGTTCTTTAGCTCTGAGATTTCGCGCATCAAACGACGCATGGTAGCCGGTGTTACGGACTACGATACGCGTAAACAAGTAAGTATGTCATGGGTGGTCGCTGTGAAATTGCAGCGCGACATACCATATTGTGAATGCTTGAAACTCGAACAAGTTGTAGGTGGCCGGCTGGCTGACAGGTTGTAGTTCGAAAAAGCTCAGTATTTCAAACTCCGCACACCCTGTTTCGATCACGTGTGACAAAGTCAATCACGTGGAAGGGCTAACCGCTCAAAGGAAGCAAATAGATAGTGTATAGATCACAGCAAGACATCATATTTAGTCCGTTAGCGCAGCTAAATAACTCTGCATTTGACCCTATCAGACACCGGCAATGAGAGAACGAAACGCAGAGTCGAACATACCTCTCGTTCCTCCAAAAACTCTAGATACGTCAACGCAACAGCGATCCAGAAACTCGTGTCCACACCAAGCACCCTCTCCTCCGCACGGTCTATCTCTAGCAACCCGGTAACCGAACCAACTGTCAATATCGGCGTTCTGTCGTGAAACGTGAGAAGTGGTGAAGGAATCTTGGGAATCAGTTGTGAGTGTCGTTGTCGTAGTTGCGAGGACGGGCCAGCCATCTGCGGTGCATTACCTGGTCTGTCCAGTGCACAGAGCGTGAAAGAAGCAGAGTGAGAGGGTTTATGGTTCTGGAAGAGGGAAAGAGCACGCGTAAAGATGGATCTTTGTTCACCCGGCTGCGGACCAGGCACATGCGGGGACGAATGTGGTGCAAGAAGAAATTGTGTGATCTTCGTGGGTGTCACTTTCGGTGCTGACTTCGAAGTCCTGGTGGGCACTGATACGATTGCGTCGAGTTTAGCGTCAATTGACGGTGGTGAAGGAGGTATGGTGACAGTGGGCGCTACGGGAGGGGTAGGGGGGTATGAGTGCACGGCTGTACTGTCTGAGGCCAGGCTGTCAGTCGAAGATTTGTGACTATCAGCTGCTGCAAACGCTGGTGGAGAAGGATACACATTTGTGCGACACGAAAGGGACAAAGCCGCATCGGTGAAATTTGGCGAGGAGCGGGATACAGGGAGAAGTGGGATAAAGAGCCCTGGGGGGAATGCTGGGGATCGGATGCGAATGTACCATCCCTGTTTCGGTCGGTGGATGATCCAACAGATAGTCGATGTTTGGTTGTGCTACGACGAATTTTCAGTGCCGTTTTTGGGTTCAATGGTAGAAGTTCAGGAGAATACTCACAACGATATGTTCAATGATCTCTTGGTCTGAGAGGAAGCGTTCCTTGCTCTCTGTGAGACTGGAACGGAAAATAGTGTTTGATGGGCCGTACTTTGTACCATATAACTCTCGTCGAATTCTCCTCGAGTACATTAACTCGTAAATCAGATATCACGTCCGAGCTAAGACAGGATGAACGAATGGAAGTCACGAGAAACCCTGAATGACGCAAACCTTTGTACCACATATCTGGCAAGATTGGGGTTATGTGTCTGGTGCATCTGTGACTCTGTGCCCGTAGTGTGCTCAAGCACCGGGAGGCCACCGACACGAAGTTGGTCAGGTTTTAAATTCGAACGACCAGCTCGCCGTGCCTGATGGTGGTGAGTCTGGGCCGGTGTCTAAGTGGCTGTGCCGGATCCAAGTGTTTGGTCTTTGAATTTCCTATCCACACATCCACCTTGAATTCTCAGTTGCGTAATTATATGCTTTTTACCGGACTCTTAAGGTCGGGTCTGAATCTCTGTGCATACATATTGGGGAGAATCCTAAGGAAGTGGACCGCCGCTGCCTCCATCCTAGATGAGAGTAATTACCGACCAGTCAGACGGCCGAACATGATCGGATATCTACCTCAAGAAAAAGTATCGAAGCATCGATTGCAAAGCAATATACACAAGGCGGCAAGGTAGTACATCAGACAAACCGAAAACAAGGCATAGCGTGGATCTCGTAGGTTAAACAGCAATGAACTTATCTGCACGAAAACGTTTACAATGCGATCGTGGAATATAGGGGAACATGCCGATCGTAAAAAGCTGTATACACCCCATACCCAATTTGAGCTTCATCGAGAAGCTCTTTGAGATGTTTCTGACGTTGATCACCGAATGACGGTACAGTTGGTGCAAAGGAAATGTCCTCCTCATGCGCGATACGATCAGCCACTCTCGCCTTCCAGACCTTCCAGACATCCGTTTGATCTGGAACGAATATGTCCAGGAGGGCCAACACGTCGATTCTTTTGACAGGGCGGGGGATGCCGCCACACAAGACAAGACATTGGAATGTCGCGGCAGCAGCAAACGTGTCGAATTCCCATCTCCGGACTGGTGGGCGACCGAGGATGTCGAGGAGCTTCGCGGTCCGAATACGACCGTTTTGAGATGAAATGAAGTGGATTATGAGAAAACAGAACGGGATGAGGTGGAGCAAAGTCGCAGGGTGGAAAAGGATTCGGAGCAGAGGGTCTTCTACTATTACCAGTTGGTATATGAAAATCAGTAGGAAGGTGGGCGCGGTGCCACATAAAAACAATATTACGACTTCCTCTTGGGGGTGGTCGTGGGGGATCGTGTGAGCGCTTGCCCTCGCAAACGACACGACCATGGCGGGTGCCAATGGTACGAAGGCCGCCAAAAGTGATGTTGGACCTAGTAGCAACCAAAACTCCGCCAGTATAGCAAGGGGAAGCCCTTGGCACCAAGCTTTTAATGCCTCGTAGAGTAAGCATTGACAAACCTGCCAGAACTCTAGTTGGTATCTCCTTGTACTAAAGATGTGAGACATGCTGAAGTTGCTCTGTGCGATTGCTTCGACAATGCTTTGGGTGCCAGTTAGGATTACGGTGAAATCGCGATCTAGAAGTACCGCACAACCACGCGTGGAAATATTTGATATCCGAACAAGGGTGATAGTACCCTCTCCACGGAATCCAGCATAAATCCAGGGAAAGGAGATACCAATGGTGATGAATATGCCACTGAACTCGTTTAAATGTGGATTAATGGGAATGAGAAGGGCGTGGAGGAGCAGCACCATGACCACGAAGCCATAGAAATCATCCGCTACGGTGTATCCCCTTTCGATGATTTCCGGTGGAGCCTCGTCCAAGTCAATCACTACAACACGAGGGGGATCAACGCCGTCCCTGGGTGATGATGCGTCATGGAGATTGTCCAGCTGATCTTTGCTATGTTCCAGAAGTAGCCTTGCCAGACGTCCGGATTTCTGTTTCTTGAGACTTGAAAATGGGTAGAGAATATCTGGCCCTGATTGCCTTTCAGTCCATACGATGGACAGGGCCATCGACAAGAAGTCGAGGATGACTGGAGCCAGGTGTTCTGGTCTACGAAAAATTTGGATAAATCTAGAAGCGAGGGCTTTGGAATTGGAGATGAAAAGTAAAATCTGGTGGCCGACATAGTCGCCTGCCTCATCCGGTGAGCCTGGGGAATCAGTTTGCACCTCTGTGGAGTATGAGTCAAGCCTCAGCAAGATCACTTGGGAATATGGGAATGAACAAGACCTGGTTCACGGGATTCAGAGGTGCCAATTGGGTCTAGAATTATAGTAAAATCAGCGACATGGGGGGATGAAGAGGACATGTATATGTGGCTGTGCTTGACGCGGCTCTGTCCCGGTATGCCACCAGCGCCCGCGTTTGGATGGCTATGCGTCGTTCACACCATCGCTGACATTGCATTTCGTGCAGCACAAATCAGGAGTGTGCAAGCCCTCCCAAAGTCTTCCAGCCAAATACCACCGACCGCTACGAGGGAGAACAGGTCGTATGGAGGCCCAGCTAGATCGCATAGTGCCGAGACAGATACTCGGACCTTCCTTGAGCCACTCCTTCATTCGCATGTGACCGGAAAAGTCGCGGAGGAGGAGTCTCCTCCTCGACAGCGAAATGTCATTACGGCCTACCAGGACAATGCGCTTTCTCCGAGGCTCTCTGGTGGCACAGAAAGTGATGTTAATGTAAGTACTTTGATGTTCCTGCTCAACCGTGCAAGGCATAACCGGTGTGAGTAACCCAGTTAACGTTGTCCGTTATTGTTCAGCCTGCAGAGACTGCGCCGGTGTTCCCTACTGTCGATCCTCAAAGCGCTGGTCTTGTCACAGTACGCAATTTACAATCGTCAAAGGTACCTTCCTCTAGAATAGGCCGCTTATTCCATTACGGAGGTTCGTTTAAAGTGTGTATACGTAGTATGATACTCATTTTCATTCGATATCATAGGCCTCGCTGCATCTCTGGGTTACGGAGCTGCCTCGGAAATCATCCGTCGGTCAACAGTTGCTTCGGATGATAGCCAACAAGGCTCCTTGATGATGACAGAGGCTAATATCAAGCGACTAGTCTCAAAACTCTCACAGATGAGGGGTGCTGCTCTCAAGCTTGGTCAATTCATGAGCATACAAGGTTTGGATGTTCTTCCTTCAATCGATGGAGGGGTACTCACAACTATGAACCAGACACGCATATACTCCCACCAGACGTGGACAAGATATTCAGACGGGTACAAGATGGTGCTCATTACATGCCGGATTGGCAGATGGAGGTGGTTGTGACTTCCAACTGATCGTACAGCTCTACTTACGTCGAATCCGCAGCAAGTGGTCACATCTGCCTTGAGTCCCTCGTGGGCAGACAACTTTATTTCTTTTGATCGTGTGCCCTTTGCAGCTGCCTCGATTGGGCAGGTTCACGGCGCGGTATTGAGACCCTCTGTGTCACCTACTGGTCGGGAGGAGCGAGTTGCCGTCAAAATACAATTCCCAAACATCGCAAACTCGATTGCCAGCGATCTCGGTTATGTCAAGCTGCTGTTGACAGCCGGACACCTGTTGCCAAAGGGGTTGTTCCTAGACCGCACAGTTCAGGTAAGTCACGATGTACATCTCGCAAACACTGCTCAGGTGGAAAGTCTATAAAGGTCATGAAGGATGAATTGGCTGATGAGTGTGATTATACGAGGGAGGCGCAATTCCTACAGCGATATAACTCAGCGGGGCTTCTTGGCCAGGATTCTCGCTTCAAAATACCTTGGGTATGGGAAGGTAGTACTGACCGTGTACTCGTCATGGAACACGTCGACGGTGTCAGTGTGGGAGAGCCATCTGTCTCGGCCCTTCCGCAAGAGGAGCGTAACGAGGTATTGGAACCACTGGATGTCCATCCCCCTGCTGACTGATACCATCAACAGATCGCAAAACGCATTATCGAACTTTCTTTACGGGAGCTTTTCCAATTCCGACTGATGCAGACAGACCCCAACTGGACCAACTTTTTGTGGAACTCTGGAACTCAGCAGGTCTGTGTACTGTTTTTCTGTATTGCTCATCAGATTCATGGCCTCCTAGGTGTCGCTAGTTGACTTTGGTGCTACGCGTGAATATACCAAAGAATTCATGGATGACTGGTTGCACCTTCTTCAAGCTGCGGCAAGCGAGGACCGTAATGCATGTGCTGATTGGAGTCTCAAACTGGGTTACCTCACGGGCGAGGAAAACGATGTATGTGCAGGCTTTGCAACTATGAGCTACTCTTACCTTCATTTATCATGCCACGTCACAGATTATGTTGAACGCTCACGTGGATAGCATGATTCTACTCGCGACACCCTTCAGACCATCTACCCCGCAACCATTCGCGTTTGGGCCGGGTTCCCGCTGGTCAGATATCACAGGGCAGATCCGTGCATACATTCCAGTCATGCTTCAGCATCGACTTACTCCGCCACCTCGAGAGACTTATAGTCTTAATAGGTCAGTTGGTCACCACCTCGCTCGCTGTATTTCGATCATGCTAACAACGTTTCAAGGAAATTGAGTGGTGCATTCTTGCTCGCCTCGCGACTAGGTGCTTGCGTCGACACAGGGAGGCTATGGGATGATGTAGTCGATGGATATCAGTTCAGTAGGTAGGCGCTGACTGTGGACTCCCTTAGTACCTTATAGTAAGTCGGTGCGCGTATGCGGGCCCTGTCCGAAGATCTGACTTGCCACGATAGGAAGTAAATATTATATGCACTCAAGCTCACCAGATAGTTGTATTTGGACCAGCTTTGCTGATCGTCTTGCGTACATAGGCGAGCACAACATTGGTTCGGAGCGTCATGACAAGGTTCAGAAATTAATATGTCCCACCCTCCTTAATGGTGGTCGATCATCCACCTAATCCCTTTGAACGAAGTGGCAACAATGACGTGTCAGGCCCCACCGTTTCAGCACTACCTTCTCTCCCCAAACTCAGTGCTATCTCCCGCCATGAACATCCTTCCCTTGCGTTTGCTTTTGATCGACATCGCCAATGCGAACGACTCCAACAACAGAAAAGCTTTCACTGGTGTCTCGATGTTTCCTGCCAAATACATTGAGTGTTTTTCTCAGGGCCAAGAAAAAGGTATATACTTGGATCGATGTGTGGTGGAGTACTCGGGGTACCTTTGTCCGCGGCTCGGCTACGAAGCTTGGAGACTGGGGTGGAGACGATTGGATGGGACGGCGCTGATGGCCCAGCTTTGGTCTTTGGGAGTGGCTCCATGAGCCGACGTGCCTTTGCATCGAGTCCGGCTTCTTCGTTCTCGAGATCGCGGAGACGACGAAGGAGTTCAGGGATACGACAGACGATACTCGAGGCTGCCTCGCTCAGAGGGTGGGGTTTGGAGGAGATAGCTGGGAGCTGGGAGCCAGACATGCTCGGTCGTTGATCTCCAGGAGGAGTGGGGATCGTGAGGGCGGCGTTGTGCGGCAGCGATAGCCCCCAGGTTGCTAAGCTCGATCGTGGCTGGTTCTTATATGTGCTGAGGGGGTTGCGATACAGACTGGCCCGAGTTGGTTACGACCCCGAAGGATCGACTGGTTTGGCTGGCCGCGTTCCTGCTAGTTCACTATAGCGCATCGTCTGTGTTGACCTGCACCTTGAGCAATGTCGAGGTCCCGATCGGGATTGTTTTTGTTTTTGTGTACTACAACACACCGCTACTGTAACTCGACGGAGGCGCCGACACAGGGGGCGTATACTTTCTCATATACTTCCCCGTCGACCTTACAGGGACCGTCCCGCCCACAGAAGTTATCACCGACAACGTCGCCGTCGCAGACCAAGGTGTCGATGATGGGCCGGGTTCGCATTCCTCTGCTCCCCGTCCAACGCCAACGCTTCCTCGTCGTGGGGTGAATACGCAGGTCCACCCCCCCGACCGACGCTGTATGTCAATAGTACGGGTGCCACCCATTATTAGTCCAGTCAGCGATGTCTCCTCTCGAACTCGACCCATGATGAGACTATCCGTCGCATCGCGTCTGTACTAGTATTGCGCCACGTGTGCAAGCAACAGCGCACCAAGCGCAGACGACGATCCGCAATGCTTTGTCTGTCTTCAAGTTGATATCTCAACTTGGAGCCAAGTGTCACCATTGCAGCAAATCCGTACAGAACGAGACCAGACCAGACAAAGATAACCACTCGAACGTCTACACCTACTGTATGTCGATCGTACAGATGCCATCTATCAATTCACTCAACAAAGTCTCCTCGCCGACCCGGACCATGATCAAACAATCTGTCGCAAGCCGTCTATACTGCACGCGTGACAGCGGTGTGAGTAACAGCGCACCAAATGGCTGCATCAGACGAGCGACGAGACGCAGTGCCCGCGTGGTATCGTCGATCCCAGCAGTGCGGCGCGAGAAATCCTGGTCGAGGAGGGGACTGATCCAGGGATGCATGAGAACAAAATCTTCCATCCCAGAGAGGTCGTCCGTGGTCTTGATCTCGACGTCGCCGAACGTGGCGGTCGTCGCACGGTAAACATGGACGGCGGAACTGGCATGTGATTCCGAGATACGGACAAGTTCGGTAACGGGAAAAACAATGCCGGCAAGTGGCAGTCGACTGGCAGCAGCAAATGGGGAGGGAAGTTTGTTGAGCTGCTCATGCAGCGTCACGGCCAGGGAGAGGTCGGGAAAGGATGAATGCAATGTCCTGACAATGTTGTCCATCTCAAAGTCTCGATGAGTCGTGCAACATGTGGCGGTACCAGTTGGTTGTAAACAGTGAGGTCGATTGGCAGACAGCTGTTGTAGCTACCCGCGCGGCCGGTCCAAGCGAGAATGTGACGTCGCCCGAGCCTGTCAGAATATGTTCCAGGAGTCGACCAACTGAGCGATCGCCCTCGCCGTATATGACTGGAATGGCAACCACTGCATCACATGTACTCACGGTCCGTTCTATGCCATTGGCCGATATGTCAATCGGCGTCAAAATGCGTCAAGTGGATAAACCCTTATATTGCCATGTCGTGCTACAGTAATTTGATGCTATCTGGGTCACACTCTGCTAAGTGATGTGACATTGTAAGCCCTTATCTTCTGTACGAAACATTCTGTTGATTTCATCATCTCCTATAAATTTTTCTTGGTAATAGATCTGTTTATAAGCCTATATCTACCATATGTAAGATGTTATTGTGTGCTCATGACTTACCTGAATTGTCGGCATATCATATACCGTCACAAGGTTGCCATGATATCTATGTACATGGCTGTGTCAGGCTCATCGCATGCACGGACGTGTGCGCAAATGGGAGCATGACACGATGACAGTATTCAACCGTGAACCACACAGTGGTTCCGGTGCTTCCGAGGTCTCATTTTGGAAGCACCATTTCGGAACCGCTTCCGAGTTTCCCACGCCCTTCCGAACTCGGAAGGGCCAGAGGTATTTCGGCAATGACCGGAACCGCTTCCGAAAAGTTCTCGCGCCCTTCCGAACTCGGAACCGTCGGAAGCACTCTAACTGTTTGACCATTTCATATGT
>JBBPSD010000399.1:0-26518 GCA_038093415.1 Xerocomellus chrysenteron | reverse complement strand
AGACTCATTCGGGCACGCGAGGCCGGAGTTTGAATCCAGCGGTGGGACGATCTGTGACAATTCGTGAGTATTTGGAGTGCCGAAAAGTAGGTAGGTGCCGGTTCGGGGGTAGGTGATAGTACTAGAATTGAAGGGGCAAGCCAGTACGTACAGTGTCTCGAAAAGGAAACGCACAGCATTACATAACTACTTTCATCGCCCATATCTCCACAACCACCAAACATCCGCCTCAGGTTCTATCATATCACAAACCTGCTCCACTAGTTCTCAGTTCGCACACTTACAAGGCGCGGATACGTGGAACTAAATCCGAGTGGCCAGTTACTCAAAGCCAAAAAAAAAACACTGGCAAAGTGTCGAGATTCTCAAAGCCACCTGCCCGCTGCAAATCCTGAGGCCCACCTGCCACCGGGGCATAAACAAATCTGGACACCGGAGGATCCTCTTAAAATATCCCCGATGCGACAGCTGGTCGTCGACTCGGTCCGTCCGGTCCGTCAATATCTAAGATCCAGCGTGAAAACGACGAGGGAGAGTCCCACGCACTGCGGCACTCCTTCGAGCATTCCCCACTCATGTCTTCCCATCTTATCAAGCTGAACAACGGCAAGTCCATCCCAGCCGTGGGTCTTGGTGAGCACGACTTGCGATGACGAAGAAAATTGTTTTCTGAATGCTGTGCATCGTAGGGACTTGGCGGTCCAAACCCAACGAGGCTGCGCTCGCTGTGGAAACGGCACTCAGAGCCGGGTACCGACACCTTGACTGCGCTTGGTGGGTTACGTTTGGTCCCCGGGATCCTCTGCTTGACTGATGGATCTTGACGGTGCAGGGCGTACGAAAACGAGAAGGAAGTCGGTCAAGGCTTGAAAGCATCTGGCGTTCCCAGAGAAGAAGTCTACGTGTGTAACAAACCGAATCACGCCTAAGCAAGTTTTGAGACTTTCCCAACGTTGCACCGCAGATCACCAGTAAACTGTGGTGCACGTACCATACGCGAGTGGAGGAGTGTCTTGATCAGACACTTGCGAATCTCGGGACGGATTACCTCGACTGTGCGCCCAGTCCCTGTTCATGTTTCCGTCTGTGTAGTGACCCTCTACCGCCTCAAGTATACCTCATCCACTGGCCAGTGGCATTGAATCCAAATGGGAATCACGCAGTGTTCCCGACACGTCCCAATGGGAGTCGTGACGTCGATGAATCAAGGGACCTGAAAGAAACTTGGAAAGATATGGAAGCGCTGGTCAAGAATGGTGAGGCGAAGAGCCTGGACCGGTTTGTAAACATGTGGAATCTAAGTTAAAGAACATCACAGGAAAAGTGAGGTCCATTGGCGTATCAAACTTTTCGCAAATGATGCTCGAGAAAATTCTCCCAACTGCAGAGATCATCCCGGTTGTCGATCAGGTTTGTTGTTGATCTACTTCATGATCTCGGGATTCTCGGCGAACTCAATTGTTTTGACCAGCTGGAGCTTCACCTGTACAACCCTCAATTCCAACTTCTGAACTACTTGACATCCAAGATGATTGTTCCGCAGGCATACTCGCCTCTTGGCTCAACGAACTCACCCCTGTTTACTGATGAAGTAGCCACGGAGATTGCGCGCAAGTATGGTTTGGAGACAGCTGATGTCCTGTTAGGTTATCTCCGTAAGGCTCCATCTGGCCATTCTCACCGTGACACTTGTCCTGATCACGAGTGCGATTTCATACTAGTTGCAAAAGATGTTGTCGTGCTCCCAAAGTCGATCACCCCTGCCCGCATCGAAGCAAACTTTACAGGCGCTCTTGCTGCATACAACAAATTAACCACCAATGACGTGGCCAAGCTTGACGGTGTGGCAGCCAGTGGAAAGCAGAAACGATTGATCACACCTCCCTGGGGTAAGTGATGTTCCCTTTCAAAACACCGGTCGAACTAAAATTAGGCCAGGCGTTGATCTTGGTTTTGATAACTGGCCGGTCCCTAACCCCAACAAATGAGATGGTGACTGACACTAGCTGTGCACTCGGTGGTAGGGATGCTCAAGGTCTGTGTGAATCGTTTCGGAACCAGTTTCAGCCTTTTCCCACCTAGAACCGGTTTCATATCCACCCGAATTTCATGAAGTGTGGCAGAGATATCTATTATCTATCACTAGATCAATATCAATTCGATATTACATGGCGCCACTGAGCATGCGCTGCGAGATCGATTTACGGCACAGATGGCGGTGAGGTGAGGAGCTGTGAGGAGTCGAAGTCGGACAAGACCCTCGGCGGGGCTTCTCCGAGCCAAGCGCACGGACCTCATTCATCGCATTTGACCACCCCTGAGGCCTGAGGTGTGGAGGGTCGCAAATGCCTTGCCAGCTTGCCAGTGTGAAGTCTCTGCCATGTCATAATCCGGTTCCCACCCTAGGTCCGGACAAGGACCAGGACCACGTGAGCTTACCACGATTGTCCGCTACAGTTACGACCCGTTCGGGGCCGTTGCATGGATGTACGCGATCACAGGAGACACCCTGCATGCGGGTCGACGAAACATCGGAAACGACCCAGACTCATCATATATGGCTTGTGCCCACGCCAGAACGGCCGCCGCTTGTTGAGTGCTCTCGCGGTCGCTGGCCCGGCAATATTGGCTTTCCGATTGAATTGGCCTTGGCCGGGTAAGAGTTGCCTTTCAGAGCATATCTCTTATCGATATGTTCCCTAGATTTAAATCATTGGAAAGAAAAGTGTGGTGGGGCATGCAGGTGCCCTCAACCTCGGTTTTTAGTGCTGGTACGTCCCTTAATTTCCTTTTGTGCTATACCCGTCCATCTCAGCTCTCAAACCACCTTGGTCGAGTCGTCAAGCGATAACGTTACACATACCGTCATTGCAAGTGCCTGTCTGTGCCTGTCCATCCGATGAGGACGCTTAAAAGGCTGCTCCAACGTTACCAACGTAAAATTTCATAAGTCTTCCGCGTGGTGAATTGAGCCGTGCATTGCCATCGGAAAGCTGGTTGTTCACACGAACGACAGCCTGAGGCTTCCTCATAATGATCCCACCGTGCAGCTCGGATTCGGAAGGATGTTGCCACGTTAACCCTGCTGCGCAATTCATTGAGCCGTCGTTGTTTTGTTCACAAACCCCGCTGAACCTGGCTCCAACTTCGACATTGGGGGACCACGGTATCTTTTTCGAACCGGGGGGACACACATGACTTGCCTGAATAGAATTCGCCCGCATGACACGGAGTACTTATTCGCCCACAAGTGAGTCATGATTACCAACACCCATCAGATCTTGGATTTGGAGGGCCTCCCGCAGGCTTCCTGGGCCTGTTGTCAGTGGCTCGGAGAACGAAAAGTGTCGACTCCCAAATATGGCAAATTATTACACGCGATAACAACGTCGTCAGCGCGTCAGAGCTTCCAAACAGGGTCACCCAAACGAGGCGGTTCCGTCGCAATGCAAAGCTCCGGAACCTGATTGCATGATGTCGTGCTTCGGATATTGGATCGTACTTGCGTTATGAGCTCCAGGGGCTTTCGTTCCATCCCGTCCCGGGTATAAAATACATTGGGTGAGTTCTCCGTTCGCCATCCAACCTCCGTGTCGTCCTTTCACCAATAGTCCTTTGCATCCTCGACATACTCAGCTCACTATGCCAGCTTTGAACCGTTCAGGGAATGTCCTCGACGAGGTCTCCGATGCCGTTGATCATGGTGGGTCAAGATTGCATTCATTATGCCTCATTACTTACCTAGTTCCTTCGGCCTTATCGGCCATATCAGTCAATGTCCTCAAAGGCGGGCTTTGGGACGAAGAGCCCGAGTTCGTCCCAGCGAAGGACAAGAACTCGTTTAGGCAGTATGACACTGCTTGCGAGCGCGTCAAGGCATTTTATAAAGAGCAGCATGGTTGGTATTGCTCCTCTACGAGGGCATCGTGATCTGAATATCGATGCAGAGAAGCAAACGGTAGCATTCAATATCACGGCCCGTGTGGATTTCAAGAGCCGCAAGCGTGCCCGTATGGGTATCTGGCAAGCTATGGAAATGCTCAACACCCTCGTGGATGACTCCGATCCTGATGTAAGTTCATCTTTGAGCGTTTCGTGATCCACGCTCACGTGCATTGCAGACCGATTTATCTCAAATAGATCATCTCCTTCAAACAGCAGAGGCGATCCGACGTGATGGCAAGCCTGAGTGGATGCAGGTCACTGGCCTCATCCACGACCTCGGCAAGCTCCTGTATTTCTTTGATAGCGAGGGTCAATGGGATGTCGTCGGGGTAAGTTGGTCCGACTGAGAAAATTCTCGGCACTGATCTTGTCTTCCCAGGACACATTTGTAGTTGGATGTGCTTTCTCAGACAAGAACATTTACCCAGAGACGTTCGCGGGGAATCCTGACACGTACGACGCAGTCTACTCTACTAAATATGGTATCTACGAGGCTCACTGTGGGCTCGATAACGTGATGATATCATGGGGTCATGACGAAGTGGGTCACTAATTATTAAGCGATAAATGACTATCTGACGCCGTGGCTCGGAAAATAGTACCTGTATCACGTGGTAAAGGATCAGTGCACTCTCCCCGAGGAAGCCTTGGCAATGATCCGATATCACAGTTTCTACCCGTACGTCGCATAAACTGTCCTTCGTTCCCTTGTCTGACTGGCACATTGTTAGATGGCATCGAGAAGGTGCTTACATGCATCTGACAAATGCTAAAGATGCCAAGGCACTCGAGGCAGTGCGCGCATTCAACCCATATGATCTTTACTCCAAATGTGACAAACTCGTTAACGCCGAAGAGTTACGCCCGTACTACGAGAACCTAATTGCTAAGTTCTTCCCTGCTGAATTGGACTGGTAGATCAACGGTAGACTCTCTTCCGTTTGAGCATTTGATGACATAGAAATTTCGTTGGCTGATTAGAACATATCCATTGTAGCTTAGCACACGTGCTCTCCTTAATGTTAATACTTGGCTTCGCTTTGCACATAACTTATTATCACACATAGCTTTATACGTATATTCTTAGATTTATCTTTACACATACGCTAAATGACAAGTGCATTTTTTCATCTCGCGTTATGATCTTGGAGCGATAAGGTGGGATCATGATTCCCGATGGCAGTGGCTCCACAAACGTTCCCAGTGAAACTCCACCCCCAGCTGAGCGAAACGCTCTGCACATACACTCGTTTCCCCCCCCCGATCCTTGACTTAAACCACAGCCAAACGAGGCATTACTACTTGGACTTGTAAACGATGTCAAGTGGCCAGCAGACACAGCCCTTTTACTTTGACAAGAAATTTGTCGTGCTGAGCGACTGGTACGATCTCGAGCCCTCACGCTCGTACACCTAGGCAACTTGGAAATTTCAGGGATGGCACGATCACGACGTGCGACTCCAACGATTGTACGCTTCCTCCTCGGATGACCAACTACGCACAGTGCTGAGAAAGAGAAAAATATGATCATCTACAGACGTCACAGACAATTATGGAATGGGAGTGCTTCAGCGGATCGCGCTCAACAAGGAGATTCTCGAGTTTGACAAGAGCGGACAGACGAGGGGTAAATCGTTCAAGTACGTGTCTCACCCCTCGGATTCGCCGCATCACAATGATCGTAAACGTGGTGTACGGCCGCTACGGCGATGTGGTTCTGGTTTGTGCGGACGGGAAACCACCCACATGTGAGGCGTGGGCCCACTGATCCGAACCGAGTCGCGGTCACCGGCACGCTCGTTGCTCTCACACCCATCGTATCTGCAACACACTCACGGTCGTGCTCTAGGGATGCATTCGAGCTCATGTTGGGGAGCGTATCCGACAATGGACATTCGCTAGAAGCTTGCAAGACATATCTCACGACGCCCAGCGGTGCGTATACATTGACGCGTCGCGTCTCGTTTTCTTTGTAACTCTGCAACTGATCAAATTATCCACCCACGCCTCCGTGTTTCATTATCAACGTCAACAGCCGTAGACGGGCGCCGACCTGTGGACTTTACGGATGGTTTTATTGAGTTCAAGAAATTTTGCGATGAGAGCGATATCCCGTTCACCATCGTATCCAGGTATGGTTTCATGCTCATTGTTTTTGCCCACTCTCTTTCTCACACGAAATATGTCCGCGGGGAATATGTGCCGGACTTGATTTCATAGTGGCATGGATGAACTCATCCGAGCTGTCCTGACGGAGCTTGCCAAGGGCTCCGACAAGGACGTCGTCAAAGACATCTCTATCGTTTCAAACGGCGTCCGACGTGACGCAACGGGCAAATGGTTCGTCACATGGCGTCATCCCGACAGGTACGGTTCCTTTATTCTAGTTACCCTTCCTCGTCTCCATTTGGGCAGCCGAAGCCCTGTTTGATCCAACGATACGGACGTGCAGGGTCCGAATTCTGACGTCACCCTCTGGCAGTGGATACGGTCATGACAAGTCGCACGCGATCTTGCCCTATCGGGAGTACAGACAAACACACGAGGGTCAAGGCCCGGTTGTGTTTTTCTTCGGCGATGGTGTTTCAGGTACGTTTCCTACCCTCCCTTCCGTCCCTATATTTCACTCACGTCCACTCACCCCTCTCCTCGCTTCACTTGCAGACTTGTCCGCGGCCCAACACGCCGACGTCCTCTTCGTCAAGGTGACCGGGATAGACGAAAAAGATAACCTCAAGAAACACTGCGACAAGGCCGGAATCCCGTACATCCCGTTCCTCGATTTCCACATCGCCAACGCGATCGTCGGACAGATCGTCCGCGGGGAGAAGACCAAGGACGACTTCTTGGTCAAGCCGGTCGGATCTGCGAACTAGATGGGATCGAGGCGCGTTGGCGACGGTAATCTCTGGTGAGTTGTGGATGGGTGTGAGGCGTCGTGCTGATCGGGTGCGTTGAAGGTTTACATCGGACACGGAGGCGGTTATAGTGACATCGTTGCCCCGTCAGCTTGTAGATTCCATCTTAGAATAGAATGTCAATGTATTTCACGTTCTTTTCACACATACGTCGTGGTACTGCAAGAAGTAATGAATCGACATCCAGATGTTATTACTATACAATAATCCGGGCTCGTCATTATCTGCCACCAGGACACGCCACCAAGTGCCAAAATAGATCGATATACGCTAGGGGAAAAAGGACGCCGCATGTAGGGTATCGCAATTTCAATAGTACACATCGACGATCAACATTTGTCGTCGTTGCTCCAAGACGAGAACGAAGAAACGCGCACCCCAAGAAACGAAAACGAAAATCCTGACCCTTACCGACCTTTGCGCCGCCGCCCTCCACCGCCCGCCGCCACGACAGGCTGCGCCTGCGCTTGTATTGGCACCGGTGCTGGCGGCGCTCGTCGTCCTGCTCCCATTTGCAGCGGCATCGCTGGTACTGGGATCGCAGCTTGAGGCGCGCGTGCTGCTAGGTCCATCCCAGGTCGATATGGAGCGCCATGCGCTGGGGGTATGAACTGGTGCGCTTGGCCTGCTCCAAATATGAATGGGTTCCCAAGGCCACCCATACCCATGGGCACACCCATCCTAGCACCCATGCCAGCGCCCATGCCAGCGCCTATGCCCATAGCACCCATGCCCATGCCCGCACCCCCGCCCATCATACCCGCGCGTGCAGCTAAGGCTCCCGCAGCGCCACCCCTATAAGGCGGCAAAGGCGCACCACCATTGAGCCCGAGCATAGCATGATGCGGCGCAACCCCAGGGCGCGGTGGTGCTCGCGCGACCGGGATGTCCACCTTGAGACTCGACTCGTCCACGTCCGGACGGGACTTGCGGAGTTCGGCGAGGGCGCGTTTCGCGGCTTCGGATACCTGGCAGGTTGCGTTCGTGAGCGATGCGCCGAAAAAAAAAAGGAGGGGGGATTGAGGATTTTCATTCGTGCGACTCACCTCTTCCGTATGTCGTTGCTCGACTGGATCCCAAAGGTTGCATTTCGACTTGTCTGCCTTGCCAGAGTATGGAGGAGGCTAATGAGTGGGTGATCATCAGTCGAATTGCAATCATTGATAGGGAGAACGCGCTGGCTCTCGAGGTATCCCTGCAGAAAAGAGGGCTACCCACATTCGAAAAATGTTCATATCCAACAATAATCTTCCGACAGATGTAACACGACACGGTATGACAATTTGGACAAGTCATCTTGTTGCACTGTCGCATTATCAGACGTCAGCCCAGTTATTGAGCGGATTGGATATTGCGATGAATCGACCCATCGACACTTACACCCATTTCCTTGATGAATGCTGAGAACCAAGTCAGAATGATGTATATTCGCTTGAAGAGGTGACGTACATTTCTGGCATTTTGGACAATTGCGCATGAGTGCCTGGGCTGTTTGGGGACGTTGGAGTAGAATCGATCAGGAATGGACTAGGCTTACTCATAGCCTCCTCAATGATATGTTGCGCATCTAGATGTTTGTCCTCTTCTGCTTCTGCATCCAATGTGAGTGACTCCGCCTGGATAGCTCAAGTCCAAATTTACCTTTGCAGGTCTTTGGAAGATGATCCTACACAATCCCAAATCAGCCTCGACAACTTGACATCGGGCATACGAATCGTAGAACAAAGGCAAGACGTACTTACCGGCTTTTTACACATTCTACAGGTTATCGCGTTACATCCAGCGTTTTCGCATCTAAAGAGTTTCTCCATCTCGTTCTCAATGACACATTTGTACTCGCAGAACGGACACTCTTCTAGATTCTCTAAGCCAGCTGCCTCAATTTCTTTTCGCTGCTTGACTCGATAGTACAGTTCAAGGAGTTTAGAAGAGAGGAATCGACCGAGTTCTGATTCGGGGAATGGAAGCTTACAACCTGATTGGTCCATGCAGACGATATTTGGATTATGCTCGCCGAGCAAGTTAGAAGCATACGTCGTCATGCAGGATTTGCAGAAAAGATGAGCTTCGGGACACTGAATCATCTGGTCCTGATGAAAAATCAGCTGTGGTTCTCGGAAACAAGATTGAGCACAAACAAAAGGATACCCAG
Organism: Xerocomellus chrysenteron; assembly: GCA_038093415.1. Classification (NCBI taxonomy): domain Eukaryota; kingdom Fungi; phylum Basidiomycota; class Agaricomycetes; order Boletales; family Boletaceae; genus Xerocomellus; species Xerocomellus chrysenteron. Next base: position 17,503 of record JBBPSD010000399.1, on the reverse strand, counting down.
AAAAACAGCAACCACACTCGATGCCTCCTCCATTGTCTTCGTATTCTTGCTCGTTGACGGAAGCCGCGAAGGCTGCATCTTGTTCAGTAGCCAATTCGGCCACTTTGAGCAGTAACCATTCTCGTTCCTTGTCGAATTCAGGATCTTGTCTCGCTTTCCCTTTACCGACAACGGAGTTGATTGACTTTAATTTGAATGGAGGAGGTTCTTTCTTGAGCTCCTCGGCGAGCAGCAGATAAGTCGGCGCGTAAAACCGATTGTCGAATAGCCGTGAGCGTATATACGGTTTCGGGATCCGTGGAAAGTCCGTCATAAGCTGTTCCTAAAAAGACCCACAGTTTCAGTAAGAAAACAGCGATCGCAATTCCACAGAATAGCTGACCAGGGAGCAATCGAAATACTGTGGACCACAATTGTACACCCGTGCCTTGCTGGTATAGTCCACCTTTGGACTGGGGGGGCCTCTGACGATGGGATCACCGTCCGGTTCATGCTGCTTATGTTTACCCTTTTGATCTACTTTTGGATAGGATGGATTTTCGAAAAGGGCGTGTAACACGAACTCGACGACGTTTCCTGGCTGAGATTGCATGAATTGTTCGACGAGGTCAAGGGCGTGGGTGGGCTGAACATCGGGAACAATTTCTAGCACACGGACGATAGATTCGTCAGTAGGATCGACCGGGGCGGGTGCCTGGGGAGCAGCTGGCTCAGGGGGTGGGGGCGGCGGACGCGCCAGCGCTGCGTCGGGGACATCCTGAGCGACAGGGACCGGTGGTGGACGAATCACGTGCTGCTCGTCGTCACTTGCCGGTAAGAACAGCGGCGCACCGTCGCCCTGTTGCTCTCGACGCATCACATGCTGTGAAGGTCCGGGCGCCGGTGGCGGTGCGTCTGCGAGAATTCCAGAGGGTTTCCCAAAGTTGGGCGCCGCCGTTGCAGGTGTTGGCTGCGAGGGTCCTGGCTGGTGATGGGGCCTTTTGGGAGCAGGGAGGTCGTCGTCCGAATCTGTGAGCTCGATGACCTCGACGATGGAGGGCTCACGCGCTGGTGGTGCCAAACGGGGTCGTTTTTTGGATGGGCCGGGCTGGCGACTGGCGCTGCGGGTGCGCCTTGCCATTGGGGAGCTCGATGGCTCGGGGGAAGAGGGAATGTCAATCACTCGCATTGGCCCGCTGTGGAGAAAGGAGTAAAATATTAGTTTTGTCTCAGTGGCTTATGTAATTACCAGAACAGAGCCGCAGCGTGCTCTTTCTCGTCTACACCAAGCCATGCGCTCAAACTACGACCCTCGCAGAGTCTGTCTGAATCCTTTTCCCGAGTTCAACTTTGGAAGGTACAGGCGAACAATCGGCATCTACCTCGCAGGTGCCCTCGTACGTCCAATCTCATCCCCATGTTCTATGGCTCATTAAATTTCGGTAGTTTGCACTCGCCAACTGGACATTCCTCGACGCCGCCATCCTCTCCGCACACGCCCACTCGCCCTACGGCGATCCCCAGATCCCTCCCCCAGTCCATGTCCAATTCGTAGACTGGGTCCCGGGAATATGCTCCCTCTTGGGCATGCTCGTCATCAACCTTATCGACAAGGACAGAATTAGAGGTGATGACTATGGCTCCCCGGAGGCCGTCTGGAGAGCAAGGCTGTTCCTTTTTGTCGGCTTTGCACTCATGGCTGGTGGGTTGGCGGGCAGCGTGGTGCGTCAATCTTGTTTTGTATCATGCCAGTTCCCGACTCACTCTTCCTCGCTCTGTCGCCAGTCTCTCCTCGTCCTCAAATATATCCTTCCCGACTACCCCGAGCAATTTACCTACTATGGCTACGCCAACGTATCCCAAAACGTCGCTCTCATGCTTTCTGCTGTCGTTTTGTGGATCGCACAGAGCGCACAGGGTGAATATGATTACAGTCTGACGCTGTAGGTTCCTGGGGCGCTATTCAGTTGTAGGGTCCACGATATAGTTGTATCGGACCGACTCTGTCCTGCTAATGCTATTTACCGTTTGTATCACCCGAGTGATGGCCGTGCGTACATGTACCAGCGTTTACATGTATCATTATCCCCCGCGCTTGCGAGTGAAGCAACTTTTCTATGGTCCAAGTGGGGAAAGTACTTTCAGTCTTCCCCTCAACACCATGACCACCAGAAAGCTGATGATGTATACCGAGGACTTATTTGCAGTTAGTCCTCTTTGCCATTCGCCGTGACAAGGTATGTGTGTATAAGCTTTTTGATCGGAATTGAAGTATTGATAGATCCCACAGATAGTGGCAGTGGAAGGAGCGATCACATATCTTCCTTCGGCTCAAGTTTGGCCTGCCTACCTATTGTCACACAAGTCGCAACCCCCTTCCTGTTGTCTAGTACGATTAGCAGCATCAGCTGCCGTTGCGATCGATTTCCAAGGCTCCACCGGGTCTTCACAAATGCGTCCAGAAATGCCCGTAGGATGGGTTTCGATCCATTCAAACATGGTATTCGCGGCTAACGCGCACCTCTGCCCTTGACCTCGTATCACACATTGCGAACCAAGTGGCCACGGCTACGCGCGGTGCTGCCATGTGATGTTGTACTGGCCATGCATCGAGGAACCATTCGGTGGCACACTCCCAACCCCGAAATCCATTTACTCGGAGACGAAGGTTCTGCTCACCAGTACTGGGCTTATATCCCGCTAGCCAACCTCTGAATGGTTACTTGCTGCTAGGTCGTACAGTCGGTGGAAGTGGAGCAAGTCGTATCCATCACCTTGTGATGCTCAGTGCCAATTCTTTAACCCAGAATCTGAGCTGGACTACCACTGGCCTTGTTCACTTGCTCGCAACAATGTTATCCTAATTTCCTGCTTTACTTCGCTGCGCGATATCTTCCGATAAATGGATAAAATCACCAGGTCGGCGCCGTTTGCGTTCTCCGCCGTCCAAGTGCATGTCATGTGAGTACAGCTTCCTCACGTCCCACGAGGGTGCTTGCTGACAACTGGGTACGATCGGGTGGCGGGGGTGATGGTGATGTAACTAGTACTAACATGGGAGCCTGACCGCGTGAATAGGACCGCCTTAAAGCCAAGGGTGCTTTTACTACCTGCACAAAAGAGTACTGGAGGCGAACTGCGGCGTTAGTTCCCGCAAGCTTGGAGGCGTGTGAGTGGATGCTTTTCGAGGCCGCCTTGTGCTCATGGTTGTCGTACCCAAGGTTGGGTTCCATTCCGTACACAACCGGGATGGATATGCATCAGAATGGACATAGATCGGGGACAACAGACGGTAATGCACGAGAATGCAGGGGAGAGCTATACAGAGAGGTATATCAAGATTCAAGACGTGTGTAACAAGATGGAGGTGAGGCCTAATGGGAATATACATATTCTCGAATCTTGGGGACGGTCACTTATACGACTATTGTCTGACAGGTGGAGCGCGAACCGCGGGTTGGTGAATTGATAGCAGCTCCAATGAACGACTAGCCAAGAGATGGTAATCAGATTCACCTACCTGTCATTTGACGAAACATACGCATTCCGCCGCGTGGCCACTCGTACGACTACTGTATGACAGGCGGACTGTAACAAGAATGCGAACCGCAGATGTGCTGGTGAGTTGATAGCAACCCTGATGAACGATTGGTCAAGGCAGGTCAGTTGTTCCTTCCTCCACTACCGGAACTGGAGCGGACATCGTCAGGAATGGTCCAAGACAACTTCCGTCATACCCAAAGTACTGTGCTATGTTCATCGGCTGGACACAGTCAAGTCTCTCCGAACGTACCATAAGGCATCCGTGCTTTACTGGCAAATATCAGATCCACGATGAAAAAATAAAGTATTCTGTACTAGCACGTGGGGGAAGTGAAAGCACGCCGGTAATGACCTTAACAACCCCAATCCTGATTTTATCATTTCTTGACACGGCGCCAGACGACGGTGTCGCTTGGGTTAGCAAACATGATCCCCGGAGGTTCCCGAAGGTGCGATCCAAACGTTTGGGTCGGCTACGCTTGTTAGCGGATTATTTGGTACAGACGAGGTGGGCTTACCACCATTCTGGAAGCAGCTGCCGAGGTAGTCTTGGCAGTTATTTCCGCTACTGTAGGCTGGCGCGCAAGGAAACCATCATCCAGCTGCGGAGAACACTGGCTGATAGTATGTATAGATAAGTCTGCGAGCTTGGCGTCGGCGTTCCTAAGCAATAAGTAAGTATCCCTTCCACCTCGCACATAGTAGCGGTGCCTAACCGATGGCAATGATTTCATTTGAAATGCTGTTTAAACATCTCGTCAAACTCTTGGTCGCAGCAACACATTGATAGCGAAGGGTGTGTGACATAAATGTTTGTCGAGCGTACCAAACCCCACTCACTGAGATCTGACCTTGGTTAGGGACGCAAAACCATTTCACCTCAACGAAGGGTTAGTTCGCGAAGTAAGTAGAAGAACTGCATGCAGCCATGGTGGTTCAACTTTCCTGAAGGGTGATAGCCCATTGGCTTTCTAATATTTTTCGACTGGTAAATCTCTGCTGGGCCCTAACATAGTAAATTGCTTGGTCGCGCTTAAGGGATCCAGGGGTGCTGCCTGAACCCTCGGGTTATGAACCCATCGGATGGGTCAAATAGAAGGATATCTTCCTTATTGTTGGCTGGGCATTGGCGATGATGACAAGGAACAGGCGTACCATGCGATGAGGCTAGAAAATCCTTGTCCGCAGCTCCAACTTGGTCGGAAAGAGAACGTGGCTGACTAAAATGGAATCAACGTTACGTGAATGGAAGTGATTTAATTGGCATGGCGCGGCATACAGTCAGAATACCGACACCTTCAAGCCTTGGCCTTGACTGCTTACGGTCGCCAAGATGAGCTTGGAACGATGGAAGGTCTGATTCGCATGTAACGTGCGAACTAGTATATTCGGGGTTTCGCCTTGTTGACCTCGGAGCTTGGAAGGTTGTACTGCATAACCAAGAACAATTTGCTTGGTGTTAGTCTGAGGTTGCAAACTTGAATATTCCTGGACAGGTTTACTTGGCGTTTCGGGTGCTACTAGTAGTTGTCACTGATAGTGATCTTAGTGATCTGACTGGGACATGTCGATCAAATAGAGTATGGCGTCGACGGTAAGATCCGGATCGAGTCGCTCAGAGCCACGAGTCTGTTGGGATGGCATGAGGGAAGTTTGGTCCAATATGACGGCAACGACCTCACCAAGGTCAAAAAGCACACCTGACTGTGATCAGTGATGGAGAACAGCCATCGTCTCGGCCTGGTTGAGTCAGTTCCCGATCAAAGATCACAGTGTGAGAGGGTCCAGGATCAATTGATCCTGGTCGTCTTTCGGCGGTGCCAGCCGCACACAGTGAGAATGGATGGACGCGCCTGGAATCCCTTGTGCAAGTGTTGGCAAGCTTCCTCTTATCTCTACAACTCGATGCCGCATTGAGATATTATACGTTGCTACACAAACTTGAACGTTGCGCCATGAGGAACGGAGCTCCACATGAGCCGTCCTATCTGAGATCGCGCGCCACCTAGGCAATACACCATGTGTATGAAGGTGGGGCGTAATCCACGTCTGGATCATATCGAGGGACACAAACATTGACCCACGCTTCTCTGTTATGGCGCTCAGTGGATTCAGGACTCTACTACTTCCCACTTTGTCGTGTTCTTTGATGTTGCCGGGTCGCCATCTCAGCGAGCCTGAGGATGACCCAACCCACCCGTGTCGCCACAGTCGCTAGCTAGGTAGTAAGTAATGCCAAGCACCGCAGTCACTGAAGTGCTGATCTCCCATAGAACTGCCAACGAATCGCCGCAGTTAGAGCCGGATCCCCAGGTATGGTCCAGGATGCCAAGAACCACGCGACGAGAACGTAAGGTGGGTCACCCCTCTAAGTACTAGGGCAAACTTGGGTCGCGATTGATCCGATTGTTGGACAGCTATGTCCGATTAAATTAAAACGTCCGGCACCTACGCCTATTACCCGAGACCGGTCAGGTTCATGATCAGTTCGGGCGCTGCAGGATACTAGTGACCCAATGGGAGTCTGTGTTCGTGGTCGTGTGCACAGTCGGAAGACCGCGGCGGGGTTCCGTTTACTTGCGGATCGAATCGAGGGTGTGGTCGCTATCCGGGGATGTAGGTTGCTCCTCCAAGCAACACAGCAAGCTGCATGATTCTAGGTCGAATTTTCGATCCTTCGGCTTGGAATGTTTGTTTATAAGTGGAGTAGAACAAAGTTCGGAACGAAGACTAATTTCCCTACAAGGTTAGTTGCGCCCACCTATTAGGGGGCACGGGCACTTGACGCTATTGGAAGCAAGTATAGCCATGCTTATCGTTGACCCCGTCATGGTCGCTTTCATTGCCGGTCGTTATAAAATTCTAAGTCGAAGGATCGAAAATTCTACCTAAAGTTTTGCAGCCAGCTTCTCTGCCTCACGGTCAGTACCTATGTCCGATCATGTTCCCTGAGAAAAATCTGGTTTGTTGACTTTGGCGTGGAAACGTTGACGGGTGTTGACGGGGTTGACAGTGGCAGATGCGCCACTAAGTTGGCCTTTTGGACTCGAGGCCTCAATGTGCTGCGCAGGTGTGAGAGGTGCCTGATATGCAACGTTTATCCTGATGGCGAGGTTTGTTGATCGTCGCAGTGCGCGTGGCGGCGCGAGTGCTTCAGTACTGGTGTCAGTCAGTGTTGGTCGATCATTGAACCCGATGTCGTCCGATGACGGTGCGCCAATGATATAATCCCCAACATGTAAGACGATGACAAAATCACTGTGTGGCTGACACCAAGCAGGGAGGAATCCCCGAGATCCTCGTACATCTCATATTGATAGCAAGAGCCATATGATGATACAATAGTTGAGTCATGCTTGCAGCTGGTTGTGGTCACGAATCCTTCACCTAATCGGGTACCATCGCTCGTAAATGTCGATGTTTCATATGACCGCCCCCGATCGGTGCCCCGGGAGTAACAGTGATGACGCGATACAAGTGACCTGCATGGGGTTTCCAGGTTGAAATCGATTCTTGAGCGTCGACCTCGCTCAACCATCCGATTTTAAAACCCGGTGGCGCGCCGTGCAGCCCCGAAGGCCAATAGCAGTGGCATCCGCATTTCCCCCATGACGAGTGGTAAGAAACGTTCTCAACTCGCCGTTCACTAGCCATGGGAAATCGGCTTGGACTAAGGGCCGACGTGCCTAAATTTCCCATCGATGAGCACGGATGGGCACGTTTTCTTATCTACCACGAAACGCCTTAATCGCGCATGTCGTACGGGATCCACGGACGAGAGGTTGTCAGAAATTTCATCGGATATGATCGGGTCTTCCCGCCGACCCGCGCCGGTCAAGCAACACTGTTTTGATTAATTCGCGGCGATGCGTCACGATGAGAGTTAACGGAAGGGCGTCAAGTGCGCTATTGGGTAAAACTGTGGTGCAATGCTGGGAAAGAGCTGTTTAAAAAAGCTGTATGCCGCTACGCCCCAACTTGGTGCCGTATGTCATGTGGGGTTCGGCCGAACTGTGATGCGGATGATCTAATCTCTGATGGATGAAGTAAACCAATCAGCGACGGTTCCGGTTACTTGGAAACAAGCAGGGACAAAAATATCTGATACCGATCTAGGCTGAGTTGTGTCATACCCAAGTAAAAGGTAGCCTAGGTTTCATCCAGCGAGACCACGCTAAATCAAGGACCCGACCACAATTGACATAAAAGCAGTAATATGAAGATACATCCTCCAGCAGTGTAGAGTGGTCTGAGTCGAGAGATAAGGTGGCGTCTGATGAGTTGAAGGAAGGTGGAAAACTCATGCATGTACGGGTTTCGGCTTGAGTTTGATGGTTTGATAGGGAGTTGGGTTCAAGTGCTCACGGTTTGTGGAGGTGGCGAATACCTTTGCGACGTGTCTATACCTGAAAACAAATGAAAAGCTCACTCGATAATGAATAGGCAAAGTTAACATGGCATCATGATGCTGTGCTTCGTGTCGATCTGTCGAGGGACACCCCTTCGTCGAGAAGGGATAAAAATAGCACGTACGGACAGTAACAGGAGCGTACCATTTTGTTATTTGAGGCGAGCTGAGGGACGGTTGCTTGGGAAGAAACGGTTTTTTTTCGATGCCCAGAAAAGTGCGGGTCTCACTCATCGTTATTAGTACTGGGCCCAGGGACGCACGGCGAGAAAATTCTCGGCGAAACAAATTGGCCATGGACTCCTGGTAAAGCGGTCGGCATGGGCGGTTCTAGTGTCCACTGGCACCCATCGCGACATTGTGGACAATGAAAGTGGGGGACGAACCATAGAGGGAAACTGGGATTCAGGGGGAACGTATGCGGAGTGGTTTGTGCATAATACGCAGCGTCGGTAAATACACCAGACGAGACACAGGTGGACAGCCGATTCAGAGCGCTAGGATCCGGATCCCTTGCGAAAAAACCAGTTCTCTCAGCGAATAAACACTGAAGGAAAGGGTCCGTGTAATGTCATGGCAGCGGTCGAAATGATCCTACAATGTCTCAAAATTCCGTCCATCGAAAGAGCCCTAACAGATGGTTTGAACTAAACTACTAATTCTTCCGCCCGGTGTCGCCAATAGCGGAACTACTGTGCGGCGCAAAGATACATGGGCTCGGGCAGTGGCGGTGTTAGAGCGGCAAACAAACGAGGCAATCAGTTGGGCGAACTCGGAAGGCAGGGAACATGCGGAACAAGATTTGGGGTTCGGCAGACTGTGCCGGGGTTTCCAAGGTTCCGTTCGGATTCCGACCGGGATAAGCGGCTATGGCAGCGTGTTTGTGGCTGTTTGTTTTGTTTGATATCTCGATTTTCGGGCCCCAAATATAAAGTCCGTCTGCGACACCACTCACACTCTCCACTCCTTCATTCAAATTCCCTTTGTCGACCTCCTCCCCATCAAAAGCCGCATCTCTATAGAGTCCATCTGTAGGGCTTTGCCTCCCCTTCCCTGCGCGTTTTCCCCAGTCCCAAACCATGTCGGAGCCAAACGTGGAGAAGGAACCCGGTCCGCAGGGCGAAGACTCCCCCATCGCCGACGCTGCACCTACTACACAGCGTAAAAGAGAGTACAAGGAATTCGGTCATGACGAGGAAAAACCCACCCGTACGCTTTTCTCACATTGGCGCGTATTTCGGTTTTGACTGTTCTACCTAGATGCAAATGTCGACATGTCTTTGGTTTGTCGTGTTGCGAATCAGTCTCGTTGTATTTCCTAACATTTCGTCCTCTCAAAGATCGAGCTCAAAGCCGAAGACCTGTATGACAAGGAGAAGGTCGACCTGGAAACGATCGTCATCGATGATGTCTTCAAACTCCTCCAGTGTGACGAGAATGGTTTGTCCTCGGAAGAGGCTCACCGTCGTATTGAGCTGTTCGGTCCAAACAAGCTAGAACAAGAAGAGCAGAATGCGTTCCTTCAGGTAATGATGCGCATATATGCTCTCGTTTCGCGCTAAATATTGTGTTTGGTGTTAGTTTTTGAGTTTCATGTGGAATCCGTTGTCTTGGGTCATGGAGGGTGCCGCCCTTGTTGCCATTGTTCTCTCCAACGGCGAAGGACAACCTCCAGACTGGCCAGACTTCCTCGGTATCATCCTTCTTCTGTTCATCAACTCCACGATTGGTTTCTACGAGGAACGCAATGCTGGTAACGCAGTCAAGGCGCTCATGGACTCCCTCGCTCCCAAAGCAAAGGTCAAACGTAGTGGTACTTGGGCCGAGATCGAATCCGCCGATCTCGTGCCTGGTGACATGATTTCATTCAAGATCGGTGATATCGTTCCTGCCGACTGTCGTCTCACGGAGGCCATTAACGTTTCTATCGACCAAGCTGCTCTGACTGGAGAATCGCTTCCTCAGAGCAAGAAGGTTGGTGATCAATGTTTCTCGTGCGTATTTGTTGCCTTCCTCCGGTTCTGACCATTGGGTACTGACGTCTCATCTACAGCGGATCGACGTGCAAACAGGGTGAAGCTGAGGGTGTTGTTATTTCTACTGGTGCCAACACCTTCTTCGGTCGTGCCGCTTCTCTCGTTGGACAGGACGATGACACGACAGGTCACTTGCAGAAGATTCTTGCCCAAATCGGTTCCTTCTGTTTGGTCTCTATCGGGATCTTCGTCATTGCTGAAATCCTCGTTCTCTATGCTGGCTTCAAGTACACCTATCGTCGTGGCCTCGATAACATCCTCGTCCTCTTGATCGGTGGAATTCCAATTGCCATGCCCACCGTCTTGTCCGTCACTCTCGCCGTTGGTGCCCAGCAGCTCGCCAAGCACAAGGCTATTGTCACCCGTATCACAGCCATCGAAGAATTAGCTGGTGTCACCATTCTTTGCTCTGACAAAACAGGAACTCTCACCACCAACAAACTCACCATCGACAGGGCCACCATTCGTACTTACGGTCCCTTCTCTGCCGACGACGTTATGCTTCTTGCTGCGTATGCTTCTCGTACGGAAAACCAAGATGCGATCGATACCTCTGTCGTCAATGCTCTCGGGGATACTTCTCGTGCCCGTGCTGGTATCAAACTCTTGGACTTCAAGCCGTTCAACCCTGTCGACAAGCGCACGGAAATCACTTACCTCGAGGAGTCGTCCGGCAAGCTTAAGCGTGTCACTAAGGGTATGACAGGTATCATTATTGAGCTTTGCACTCGCAACAAGACCGACGAAATCGAGAACAAGCTCGAGGCTGATGTCGAGGAGTTTGCCACTCGTGGTCTTCGTGCCCTTGCTGTCGCTTATGAAGAGCTGGATGGTGATGATCCGGAGGCCGAAGGCAATGGGTTTGAGTTGATCGGTCTTCTTGCCATCTTCGATCCACCTCGTGACGACACCAAGCAAACCATCGATGATGCCATCGCTCTCGGTGTGAAAGTCAAGATGGTCACCGGGGATCAACTTGCTATCGCCAAGGAAACTGGTCGTCGTCTAGGTCTGGGTGACCATATGTACCCAGCCAAGGTTTTGAAGGATGGTCCCGCTCCGGGTGGCAAGCACTCCAACCTCGATGACATGATTTTGGATGCAGACGGTTTTGCTGGTGTCTTCCCTGAACACAAGTACGAAATTGTCAAGCGGCTCCAGGGCCTTGGCCACATGTGCGCTATGACCGGAGACGGTGCTAACGACGCTCCAGCTCTTTCTCGTGCTAACGTCGGTATCGCTGTCGAGGGTGCCACTGACGCTGCTCGTGGCGCTGCCGATATTGTCTTGACTGAACCTGGGTTGTCCACCATAGTGCATGCCATCCGTGGTTCGCGTATCATCTTCCAGCGTATGCGCAACTATTCCATTTACGCTTGCGCTGTGACCATCCGTATCGTTGTCTGCTTCGCTATCTTGGCTTTCGCGTTCAAGTTCGACTTCCCTCCCTTCATGGTCCTGATCATCGCCCTTCTGAACGATGGTACCATTATGACGTTGTCCGTTGATCGTGTCTTGCCTTCGATGACACCCGATGCCTGGGACCTGGCTGAGATTTTCTCGTATGCCACTGCATATGGGTTGTACTTGACCGCCTCCACGTAAGAGACATTTTTCCTACGTACTCTCTTACTGATGGTTGCTTTAGTGTCGCGCTCGTTGCCATCATAATGGAGACCAGCTTCTTCTATGACAATTTTGGCGTCACGTTCAATGGGTCAATCTACCCCTCGAGTGCCAACGACGCTCAACTTCATTCCATCGTGTACTTGCAAGTTGCCATCATTTCACAGGCCCTGATCTTCGTCACACGGTCTCATGGCTTCTTCTTCATGGAGCGTCCCTCTGTCGCTCTTATGGTCGCGTTCTGCATCGCTCAACTTGTGTCGTCGATTATTGCCGCCTATTGTGATTGGGGCTTCACCAAGATCCAGAGCATTTCTGGTGGTTGGATCGGTATTGTTTGGGTTTGGGTATGCGTCTTTGTATTGTCCTCTATTCTGTGCTCATGTGTTCCCAGAACCTTGTCTGGTTCTTGCCCCTAGACTGGATCAAGTTTGCTATGAAGGCTACCATCATCAAGAGGATGCGCGAGCGCCACGACCGCAAACTTGCGGAGGCAGCAGCTAGGGCGTCTGAGGGCGGTATTCCCATTACGCGCACACAATCTCGGGCCGCTTCGATCCATGAGTCCATGTACTCGAACCGTGTCTCGTTCATTCGCCGTGCTGCCCGCAAGGTTGGCTTTGGCCGCAAGATCTCCATGAAGCCAGAGGAGTTGCAACGTTTCAGTAGCATCCAGGCTCAGAGAACGGGCGCTACATTGGCTCGTAACCCAAGCCGGACTGCTGCATAGACAATGAGGATCGGGCTGGGGATGCAGATGCAGATGCGGATGGGTGCGATATCTTCCTTGCTCTTCACAGCTTTGCAGCGTCATGAGAAATTAATTGAGCATCGAATATCCACTTGTAATCTAGATTTTTATACTATTCATCCATCGCGCGTTTGTCTGGTCGTCGTCCCGCGTTCCATTCTTTTCTTAATTATTTTCATCATACAAGCGCAATGGTCCATATATACGCATCGCAAATTTCTACGATTCTGTTAGCATATTTTGGTAGTGACCGTCCACTGTCACTCGCTCTTCACGAACTAGGTCTACTGTCAAATTTGGATTATTTGCTTCACATTCGTTACTTGTGGTTCCAGGTGAGAAGGCCGTTCTGTCTGGTTGACTTGTATGTTGCGATGACCTGCACGATTGAGTTACATGAATATATATACCCTTGGACATGTTTGTTGCGTGTGGTGTGGGTGAGTGATAGATGTTGATCTAATGTAGACCTCACACGAGAAAGCCGTATCAAGTACGGAATCTACAATCTAGGGGATTCGCGCGATCCAGGGTAGATGGCGTGTATATGGGCCTCGACGCCTCAAGCAAGCCGGGATCGACTCGTCAAAATACCACGAGTCGTCCTTGCTGAGAGACGACGCATGCCCTGCCTTGTGCCGTTTGGCGTGACTGTCGTCAAAAAGCTCGTTGTTCTAAATTACCGTGTCGCACACTTAGAGCTACGTTCTCGACGCATTGATGGCTCGGACCAACGGTGGGTATAGTGGGGCCGGAAAGAGAATGCCCCTGTCCAATCCGTGTGCACCCGAGGTGACGTCGACGAAAGCTAGTGTTTTAGGTTTGTACTTTTTCATTGATGGGCTCAGAGTGCATCAATTGATACAAAGGTGGTCCGAATGCCAACGAACCGGGTCGACGTCAGACGGAGGGATTGATAAGCAGGTGATAAATGAGGGACCCTTGACGTTCATTACCGTACAATGGAGAGATGGCGTGGGAAAGAATGACCCGAGAAAGGCAGTTATAGTGTTGGGGAAGTGTTCCTCGAGGCATCGGCATGGCTGGTTCGAGGCAAGAAGGGGACGACGAAAGGGGGCCGATTCCGCTGTGGATAACTCGCAACGAGGACCGGCCGAACGACATGTTCCGAGTACCCTCATTCGTAAGTCGCCAAAGCAGTCCAAACAAGAAAAGGGCATGTCGGCACGACTGCAGGCGAAGGCGTGTCGTGCATTCTTCGCCCTTGTCTCCCATCTGCACTCACCTTCTCAGTGCTACACGATGACCTCGGGCAAGAGGCCTGCCGAACCAGCTCAGGCAACGTATCTCACCCACAGCTCCACTCTCAATGCTCGTCATCCCCCCTCCACTCCCGATAACACCCCTCGGACCCGCAAGCCCAAATCGAAGAAGAAAAGGGAGGACCGATACGAAGAGGAGATCCAGTACAACCTCTCTTACAACTTCAGAGGCGCTGGCTCTCGCAGACAAGCGCAGCCCTCCAGAATGCAGGACGATGCAGGTCTGTCGCCCTACATGCCTTCTTCTTCCCCTCCTCATGATGGGCCCCCCCTAGACTTCCCTCCTCCGCCAACATACGAAACAGCGACCGCCGTGTCTGTCCTCGTGTCCGAGAACTTTGTTCACCAGGGCGGCCCTCCCCACCCTTGCCTCCCCTCCCCTGCGGTCACCGTAGCTTCTCTCCCCGCGTCCGTTGGTCGGGCTTACCCGGACGATAGAAGCGATACTTTTTCCTTCGACACTGCATCTCAGTCGTTGTTACAGCCCCCTCGCAGAGCTGAGGATAGATCCAGCATCGAACTCGTTGACCTGGAGCCATCCGAGCGCTGGGAACTCGACCGCGTGCGAGGCATCCCCTTGGACGAGCGCGTCCAGAGACTCAAGTCGAGAACTGAGAAGAACGGGCCCTCGGGTCTTCCCATTCCGCACAGAGCTCGGCTTGCGAGTCAGCCCACGGTCTCTCGCGGTCCAGGCTCACAGGCCCGTTTCTTGGCGTCTCAGCTGTCTCTTCGCATCCCTGAGAGTCGCGATCCGTATGAGGACGATCGGAACCAGGATAACTCGGATATCTCCACACCACCCACCCCGAAACATCATCGGATGCCTAGCATCCCTGGCTCTCCCTCGCGGTTTTTCCACGGGCGTTCGCAGTCGCCTCAACCGTCCTCTTCCGTTATTTCGTTGCTCCGTAACCCCAGTCCATTCTTTAAGAGTACGCCATCGCTGCTCAACCTTTCGCCGTCTCATCACGGGACTCCCCACCGTACGCGGACCAAATTGTTCCATCGAAAGTCAAAGGAGCGTGCCTCAAGCGAGCCCCTGGAAGATTGGGAGGTGCTTGAACGCACTGGCTCTGGAGAGTCGTCTATCGATGGTTCTTTACCACCGTCAAGTCCCCCTGCAACGCCTCAGAACACGGGGTCGCGACAGCTGCCAGAGTCGACATCTCCGGATGTATTCTTCACCCCACCAACAAAGTTGCCAGCTGATCGTTCGCGCAAGGTGAATACGGTGCAAATTCCACAGACCGTTGGTGCGCAAGTTCATCGACCTGCATCACCGCCGTTTGTTGCTCGACATGTTCGTCGCCATACGACCTCCAGTCGCGGAAGTCAGATGAGCGCTTCGAGTGCACCGGTATCTCCCATCTCCGTCTCCTCGACATCTACGTTCAACACCTCTCCCACCTCCATCTCTTCGACATCCACGTTCCACACCTCTACCATATCCCTCTCTCAGAACTCGATCGCTAGCGAGGACGTTCCGGCGGCCCTTGCGAACTGTGTGGTTGCCTCGGAACCTCCCCTTGCGGTCGGAAGCAGGGGTAACGAGGCTTCCCTGACTTCCAGAACTCCCCGAGTCTCGTCGCCGGCGCCCCCGGCACCGGCTTACGAGCATGATCCTGATCTTCCCATTGTATCCAACCCAGCGCTGGGTTCTCTCCCTACCCGGTCTGCTACAGAGCGTATCGTCCGTTCCCCTGATGCGCGGGATCTTGTGCGGGGCAGATCCCTTTCGAGAGACATGGGCATGCGGAGTGCGCCGGCTTACAGTTCCATCTTCCCCTCTGGACCTCCCACACCCTTGCCAAACATGACGCAAAGCGTTCCTCCCCCGAGCACTCAACCATCTCCTCGGCGTCACTATCCCGGGAGACCGCTTCCAGCGACTCCTCCTGTCTCTCCTTCTTTGACCTGGATTCTCGACAAGGGTGTGACACATGTTGCTCCCCATCCAAAGGCGATAGTCTCTGTTGCCCCCTCCACACCTCCTATTCCGGAGGGCTTGCTCATCGATCTTGATGATGACAGCCTTGACACGATCGCTCAACCCGCTTCAAACCCTATCACGCCCCTCGTAGACATTCTCGGCCTCGATGACGATAACGGGGATGACGATGACAACGCAAGCGATAGTGGCACACTGAGCCCTCCCGGACCCTTGACCCCAACGACGAGCGGCTACACCTCCGCGTCCAGCCTCACTCTTTCTACCGCGGCCAGTCGTTCCGTAGAGTACTTTGACACATCGATGCAGACGACGCCCACGTCTGACGTTCCAGACATCAACGGACTGGTCTCCAGTCTGGGCGATCATGGCATGTCGGACGGGTCCAATTATGACGTGAGTTCTCCGATTGACGACGATTTCGGGTCGTACGACGTGAACGAATCCTCCTGCCTAGGCGCTCCTCCTCATTGCGGATCTCCTTGGGCCAGCTACGCCACCGCCACCATCGCCGCCCACTATTCCCTTGCCAGACAATGATGCGGACCTTTTGAGCCTGGGTGTGGACCCGAGTCCGTCGCATCTCGTGGGCAAGGTCGAGCTCGTGCGGAGGCGTGTGACGCGGGACGGGCGTGTCAAGTTGAAGATGTCCTTGTTGGGCGTGGCCGTTGAAAAGTGTGCGATTTGCATGACGCAGTTCAAGGATGGCGATGGGGGTATCCTGGGTGCAACCTGTCATCATGCGTGCGTGTGCGACGTCTAGGGGGTCAAAACATTTGTTTCTGACGACTGGGTGTTTTAGATTCCACGAAACATGTTTGGAAGACTGGCTGGACCGGAGCCAAACGTGCCCGCTTTGTCGGGAACGGCTGGACGTGCGCTGAATTGGCGTCGCGTCGCATCGCATCGCATTGCATCGTTCCGTGTTTGTTCTTTTTTTTTCTCTTCTCCCTTGTTGTACTATGGACTCGCGTTCATCGTTTTGCTCATGCTACAGCTTACATATCTCTGATCTGATTTCATCTACCTACGACAAACTACACACGGCGAGGAGGGAAAGCGTATATCGCCTATCTGAGCCTCGTCCGTTTGGTGGCGTTTGCACTTCATTCTTTTTTAATATCATTCTTTTGTTGATCGGTGGCGTTTGGAACTAGAAGCTTGATGGAGGAACGGGGGTGGATGACGGTACTTGTTGGTACTTGTTGTAGTGACGGACTGACGTCGGTACGCGTGTTGGCGTTGGGGCCAAGTCTGAAGTGATTTTTCGTCGTTGAACGACGCCCGTACGTTTGTTTCGATGTGCATATACACGCGCGAGTCGTTTGGGTTCCATGACAGAGTGGCCAACCAAGTCACGGATGGGCGGAGTGGGACGTACCTGTGCCGATGATTGGGTGCTTCCATTTGCCCTGTACCAGCCTGTCCTACTCACCCGATTTTCCAATCGATCGGAAGCGCAAGCCAGGGACCCGAAGCGTGACTCGGGAGCCTGAGGGACGCCGTCGTTCCGTGGAAGAGGCTTCGAGAACTGCAACAAAGAAGATTTTTTTTTTCTTTCGGATCGATCGAACGAGTGTGGTGCGAGCGAGCGAGCCCGGTGCAATGTACTGAGCCGGGTCGACTGCCGCCAGGGTCAACGGGACGCCGGTCACGGAGGTACCTCGATGACTCGGAGTATGGTCGATGGTCACCGGTCATCTGTCATGGTTGGTGATGGTGGTGGTGGTGCCACTGGCAGTGAATGACGTGTGGCGTGTCTGATTGTCTGGGATGTACGCTGCAATGGGGCCGACGGTCCCTGGCTCTTTGATTGTGTACTGTGGTGGTGGTGGTGATGGTGGTTCCAGTCACCAGTGGGTGTCTTGTTGGATTCGCGTTCGCCGGTTGCGGGAGCCCGAGGACCCAGGGAGACGGCAGTTGGAGTGA
>JBBPSD010000398.1:0-26539 GCA_038093415.1 Xerocomellus chrysenteron | reverse complement strand
AATTATGAGGACATCGCAACCTGTCCCAGCTGTAGCCTCATCATCCGTGTCATTTACGACCCCGTACGCACGTTTTCCAGTAATATGGTGACGATAACCATTAATCTCTTCCGCCCTATCCTCGATAGCTCGATTTCGAAGATGAACCGCCGGACGATGAGGCACAGCCAGAGGAAAATGAGGAAGAGGAAGAGTCTCACTCGGACGGAGATCACTTTGAGGATGCCCTCGACAAGCTCACGCTCCACGAGGAATCCCTTGCCATGATCACCGTCTCAGCTTAAAAAAAAGCCTGCATCGCTTCCCTGTTCCTGTGCGTTCGCCTCCGAGTCGTAGTCTCCTTCCGCACCGGTCCACTAACGTATGTCTTGGCATCCCACAAGATGGTATGAAGTTGTTTTACAACTTAGTTGACATGTTGATCTCGCGGCGCATTCTCATGACGACAACTGGGCGCTAACCTTGTATACAATGTGATTGATCTACCCCTACTCTTCGCTCCTCTCCTGAATCAATATCTTTTTCCAGTGTTGTTGAATACAGGTAACAGAATGCATAGGCCGAATCTGTTATTACAGTCCCCAGGCATCTCTCTAGAGGGATATCGTCCTGTTAATTTGGGTACTCCCGATGGTTCAGAGCAACGAGCCGAGTCGCGGAGTCCAACAGTGTCGTCAGGCTCTTGATGGCGACAGTTTCGTAAGGGGGAGATAAGGGGAGATACGTATTTCAAAGGTGATTCCACGTGTCAGTGTAAGTTGACATCGAGAGCGTCCGAGTACCTCACATATAGCAGTGGCCAACGATCCTCTGATTCAGCTGCGGCGATCTTGAACAGTTTGTTTGCATCCTTCCTTTCGCCGTTCTTCATGGGGTCGTCGATGCTGGTACCCTTGGGTTTAGTGAGTGCGAAGCTCCCAAAGTTACGCTGTTGAGAGAGCGTTAAATCACTGGTAACCTTGTCCTCCTCGACAGCTCATGGATACTATAATTATTTTTTGAGAAACAGAGAGTCTATAATGCCCTCCTGCGCTTACCTATGGCTTAGTTCGGGTACTGCGCTCAATAGTCTCAGGAGACATGGCGATAATAGTGACATTGTCAGATAGCAGCCAGTCGCGAAGCTGCCGATCATGAATTGAGTGAAACCAGTGGAAACACTGTGAACCTCTGAGCCTTCAAAACACAGGAGATGTGTTTATTGCGTCGATCGCGCTGTTCGGTCGTCCAGATAATGATTATGGTGCCTTTCGAGCACTCTACTGACTCGACCACGATGATGTGCATATCAAGAATGGTGGATTATTCAGCAGCACTTAAGGACCTGGATCATCACCAAAATGTACCTTAAAGCGATGTCCGACATCGGACAAGGTCGCGACACAACAGTCATTCGAAGCCCCTCGTTGGACGCTGTTGGAAGGTTTGTACTCGATGTGTTTTGATATTTCCACAAGGGTGTCCTCCTGACCCGATTGTCAAGTTGAAGTCCGGTTGAGAAAAACGACGCTGTCGGATTAGCGCTCGCCTGATCTCCCTAAGCCAGACCTAATACTTCAAGATCTGACATAACGCAAAAACCAATGTTTAGGACAGGTTTAAATGTCGTACAAAATGTGAAGTAACACTCGACACTTCGAGTTTAGTACGTTTTTCACATCCCGCACAACGTTTAGACTTGTCCTAAATAAGATCGTCGTTATACGCTCGCCCCTTGAGAGCGCTAATAATTTCCGAGGAACAATCTCCGGCCCAATTCGGACCGCATGGTGGCGTCGTGAATGACAATTTTGACTTTGATCCGCAAACCAACTGAGCTCCGATATGCACGGGAGAGATGCGACACGGTGCGTTGCGTGCAGGTCGCTTGACCAATGCATCTTTGAGTTGCATTTGCTATGGACTGTACCGCGGCCCGCCCCCGTCCAGTTGGCCCATCAGGGACATGTGGAAATTCGACGCTTGCTCGGGTCGAGGACCAGGCTCGGCCCGTCGTTCTTCGTTTACCGCCTTGCGTGCGAGCACTACGAGCAATAACCTCAATGTAAGTAGGATAATGCAGGACTCGCGTAAGGAACTACTTTAGTCGGTTTGAATTGAGAAGGTCGAGGCCACCTTGGACTTTGGG
Organism: Xerocomellus chrysenteron; assembly: GCA_038093415.1. Taxonomy (NCBI): domain Eukaryota; kingdom Fungi; phylum Basidiomycota; class Agaricomycetes; order Boletales; family Boletaceae; genus Xerocomellus; species Xerocomellus chrysenteron. The sequence goes on along the minus strand of JBBPSD010000398.1, from coordinate 24,411 downwards.
GGTATGTAAAAAGCAGTATGTATGTGAACGAAGGTTAGCAACTTGGCAACAATAATTTTCACCATGTCCTATGAAGCTCCACAGTCTGATAGCAACATTGATTTTGAATCTGAGTATCAGTTGATGACTTGGAGAATAAATGAATAACTATTGCGCGTGACCATTCTATCTATTCTAAATACACGCTGTGGGTTCTAGAGCAACGCGAACAACCCCGATACTATTTACCCCGTTGTTTTGCAGTGTACAATAGAAACACGATTAATGGCAGTTGAGGCCACGTGTTCCATCGGGGTTCATTACGGTTCGTACGTCTTGACGTATGCTTCCAACGTAAGCAGTTCATCGATCTTTGCGAGACTTATCAGCTAGAAGACATCGATGAGAGCATCAAAGTCATACCTCCTTTGGCTCAGACAATTTGATTTTGCAGAGCCAACCTAGTTCTCGCAGTTCAGGGCATACACTATCTCCAAATTTTGGTTGCTTACCTTCATCGTCGGGGGAACGGTTCACCAGGCCGGGTTCACCGTCGAGTCTTTCATTTACCTCCACAATCTCGCCTGAGACGGGAGCATACTACACGCGCAATCCTGAGTATTCTGATTTTGCATAAAAGGGATCCACTTAAACGATATCCGAAGCGGCCTTGACACTCTCCACGGCACCAATCGTTTCTGCGCGCGAAAAGTTTCGTTTCAGCCGCATTAATTCCCTTAGGCACATGACCCTGAACACGAGTGTTCGAAAGAGGCTCACCTCCTTTGGAGATTTTTGACCCCACGGTGGGGAGGTCGACGAAAACGACGTCTCCGAGGCTTTGTTGAGCGTGGTCGGTGATGGCGATGGTACCCAAACTCGTAGCATCGTCGAAGGCGACAGACTCGTGTTCTTTTGTGTACTTTTTCGCTGGTTAAAGTGTGTTAATTGATGGCCAAAACGACTCGGAGTATGGGGCTGAATATCACGCACTGACAATGGTCCGATGGGCGGGGAGACGGAAGACCGGCGGAACACAGGGTCTTATGGCTCGCGAAGGGAGCGAAACTCGGGCACGAGCGACCTGGCGAATGGCGGAAAACATGACTGAGACGGTTGTTTGTTGCTACCTGCTGCAAGCGCAGTCGATGAGGAAAGAGAAGGAAATGGTACGAGACAAGTTGTTGGTCACCCGTATTTGGTCAACGGTCACCCGCATGGAGCCGATGGTCCCCCAAGCAGCACAAAACCCTCCAGGTCATTATCCGAGTCGAAAACATTTCCGTGGTATCATATACATGGTTGTATTCTATCATTTGTGACTTGGGGTGTCTCCGTTGGTCCCGGCCTCTGAAGTTCGCCATTCTTCGGCCGACCTGCCTACAACCGGGTAGCGATAGTGCACCATTAGTGTCGTCAACGTTGTCCACCGTGACCGCGGCCATCGAATGCATGTCGGTGCTGGGGACAGCACAAAGTTAAATGACGAACGCGAACTCGGAGTGCGATTGGCTACTGGACTAGTTTGTCTGTGTTTATCCACTTTCCAAAGGAGGATTACGGCTTTGCTTGACTGGGCCTCATTGCCGACAACGACAACCATGGCGGAAAGAACGAATCCCAACATGCTCTTTGCAAACTTCAACCAGGATTACTCGTATGTTTGAATCTTATCTATCCGCTTTGCTTGCTTATTTGTCGTCGTAGATGCATATCAGTTGGCACTCGTAAAGGCTACAGTATCACCAATTGCGATCCTTTCGGAAGAGTGTATACCATGAGTGCGTCCGCGGTGCTCTGTCTTGTAACAGTCATTCAAAGGCGAACGGTGTACCCTCAGATGACGGCGCACGCGGAATCGTGGAGATGCTCTTCTGCACCTCGCTCATCGCTCTTGTTGGCGCTGCAGATCAGCCTCAATCCAGCCCACGGAAATTGCAGATCGTAAACACAAAGGTACGCTCGCATCTTTGATTTCAATCCCTTTCCATCCAACACCCTCCCGTCCTAGCGTCAATCAATGATTTGCGAGCTTCTTTTCCCTTCATCCATCCTTGCTGTCAAGCTGAACCGTAAAACGCTTGTTATCGTTCTCGAGACCGAAATTTACATCTATGATATATCCAATATGCGTCTTTTACACGTTATCGAAACCGCACCCAATCCAGACGGTAAATATATAATGCTATTTGTGTGTCGACCACGTTCCTCACTTGTTTCGCTCAGCAATATGTGCGCTCTCCCCAAACGCGGAGAACTCGTACCTCGCATACCCTTCACCCATTCCATCACCCTCAACATCGGCCTCCGCGTCGACGTCTCCTCCTAGTGCACCGCAGCAACCAGCAACTGGCGATGTCCTCCTGTTTTCGACGACGACCTTAACCCTCACGAACATCATCCGCGCACACAAATCACCGCTCTCTGCGTTGGCCATCTCCCCGTCAGGCACCCTCCTTGCAACAGCATCCGACAAGGGTACCGTCATCCGCGTATGGAGTATCCCCAGCGCGGAGCGGCTGTGGCAGTTCCGAAGGGGCACACGAGAGGCCAGGATCTATAGCATGTCGTTCAACGCCGTGGGGAGTCTGCTAGCCGTCAGCTCTGCCCACGACACCGTCCATATATTCAAGCTCGGTTCTCGACAAGGACCAGGGAGTAACACAGGCACCAAGAAAGACCGACCCTCGAGTCCGATGGAGTCCGTGGACAGCAGAGACCCCGAAGATGGACGGACGGGCGACTACGATTCATTCGTGGACGAGCGAAAGAAGAGCAGCGTGTCTTCGGTGATTCGACGGCGGTCGATGCATTTGACCAAATCCATTTCGTCATCCGTTGGAGGGTATCTGCCGAACACACTCACCGAACTTTGGGAGCCGGCGCGTGATTTTGCGTTTTTGAGGCTACCGACAAGTGGGGCACGGTGCGTGGTTGGGTTGAGCGGGTAAGTGATATTCTGTACCTGGTCTGGTTCGTTGACGTTGTCCGGTTACTCACGATTTGATTGCGGTATGTCGTTCGTTTGGGTGCGCTTTTTTGTCGGTATGCAGCACGCTCCCGCAAGTGATGGTGATCTCTTCCGAGGGTTATTTCTACGCCTACAACATCGACCTGGAGAACGGCGGGGAATGTACGCTGATGAGACAGTATAGTCTCGTCGACGCGGATCCGAGCGGAATGGACTGAAGCTGGCAAGGCCTGGGTTCTATCGTGTGGTTTCCAGAGCTGTTTCACGGTTGTTGTCGGTGTTGTCGGTTGTGCATATCTCTTTTTTTTCTTTACCTCCTTGATGTTTTCTTTCTTTTCGATGTCGTCGTTACCACGCACGCGTAGTTGGCGCCGTGACAGAAGAAACCAGGTTGGGTGTGACAATCACCGAGGGGGCTCCTCACTATTGTCCCATGATATTGCCTAGTGTATTTGAGGCTATTGCACGCTGCACAATACTTCGCCAAGCGTCCGGTCAGACTCAACTGGAAGCTGAAGCGCTGAAGGCTCTGCCAAGAAAGCAAGTACTCATCCTACAACTCAATGGTCGACCGTGGTCGACTGAGACTCACTTTTGCATGGACCTCTCGTTTAGGTACCCCAACGTGAGTTCAGCCGGCCCACTCCTGCCCCAGGCGTCGACTTCCTACTTCTTGGTATCACAGCGCGGATCTGCACGTTTTCGGAGGTTTTGCTAACCCTTCGGTGTGGCGCGTCGACGGGAAGACTGCCATCACGCGCCTGGCCGTTGACGGACCCACGCCCCACAAGTCTCTATCGGACGGTCTGCTCAGTATCGTGCGACGTACGGGAAAAGATGCTCATCGGAGCTACGCGACTGCGCGGGCGAAAAGGATGAAAATGGATCTTGGTTGTTTTCCACAGTCACATCGCCTTTAGTCAACGCTTTCCTCTTGGGGATGGAAACACTGAACGTTCAAATTGAGCAGGTGTACATTTCACACAGGGGTACGTGTATGCACGGCAAGGGTGCTTTGAGCGCTCGTATTCATAAGGATCTTCTCATATCTGACCTCTTGGCGTAATCTCTCCGGAGATCAACCAGGTACGAGACTACAGCATGACAAACTGCCCCACTAGCATGTCGTCAATTACTCCCATCCCAGCGACTGCGCATGATGGGCCAACCTTTTCCTATCCCCGTTCTGCTCGGGATAGTGTAATAACAATTTGGTAGGATGAGTCAGACACATCGATCATTGACTCGGATCACGAATTGGGGCAGGTTACGCGGCCAGCTGAGCCCGACGCGTCCGCCTTCTATGACTTTCATTTGCACTGGAATGCTGATCCACCGGCACCGTTACATCCACTGACTCGACAACAGCCTTGGATTCCAGTTTATAAGCCCACCTGCTGGCCTTTTCTTTTCAACTCCTTACCGATAACTCACCATAACTCACGACAAGCGTTCAAGTCCTAAACAACATGCCAGAGCAAATCACTTACTATCACGATACCCTCAAGGTAAGCTATTGGAACGTCTTTGAGACCACGAATGCTAATCGCACATGGTACAAGCTATCGCCTTTCTGCCACAGGGTATGACGATCCATTTGTCGTGCCAGACAGGATTCTGATCTCACCAAACGCGTGCCCTGCAGGTCGAAATCGCTTTGCTAGAAGCCGGAGCGCCGTATACGTCCCATGGCTTCGACATTTACAACAAACCAGCGTGGTTCGCGGAAGTCAATCCGTTGACCGGAAAGGTGAGCGACGAAACCCGCTGTCCGCGATGAACGCACCGCTCAAGTGTCCCTGTGCTGGGTAGATTCCTGCTATCACATACGGAGGGCCCAACGTCCGACCCGAAGAACCATCCCCACTGTCGTTCAAGATCACAGAGTCATTCGTCCTCCTCGAGTTCCTTGCTGATCTCTTCCCGAACTCCAGCCTCCTCCCGCCCGCGTCTGATCCGACTGCGCGTGCCCGCGTGCGGTTCTTCATCGATGTTGTCGTGCGCGACGTGCAGACACCCCTGTTCGACATTAGAAACGAAGTCCCAGGGGCTGTTGAGAGGTTAATCGCAGGACTGGAGAAAGTTCAGACGTTGCTTTCGGATCCGGATGCAGCTGAAGGAGGGGAGTACGCATTCGGAAAGGACTTTACGAATGCAGACTGTGCAATCGTGCCCCTGCTTGCATTCGTTGAACTTGCCGTCAGGACGGGTCTCGGGAAAATCGAGCCTGGGACGGGGGAGAAGCTCAGGGCAACGCTGGCAGGGGTGAAGTTTGATAGGTTGAGGAGGTATCAGAAGGCGTTGTGGGAGAGGGAGAGCGTGAAGAAAGTGGTTGATCTCGTGAGTTACCTCTTCGTTGGTGATTCTGGTGGATACTGACCCTTTTTTGGTATTCAGGATCGCTTGGAGGGTGTATGGAGGGCTAGGTTCGCTCGCGACTGAAGAGAGATATCATGGCGCGTATGTACTCAACTCAAGTTAATTTTGCTCGTGGCTTGTACTCGCAACGTTTAGTAAATCTCTGTCTGGGTGGCCTCCAATTTTGAATTCCGTCGGATTACGATCGTTGGCATCATGAATGTTGGAAAGCCCACGCCAGTGGAGACTGCTAGTGGAACGAACTGTAATCGGGGGGTGAACGTTTGAACCCAGATCCGAAAGATCAGAACCTTACAGCCCCCTACTAATGCTGTTGAAATTTCAAAATATGGGCCGGTTTCGAAGGAAACCACAACCCCCGAAATCAAGACGATGTTATTGAACGTTGGAACTAGGCTAGACACGTTTTTACCTCATGGTAATTCCATAGATGGACGTTCGAGCACTCACCTATCCAGCAGTGATCAAGTCATGCCAGCATGGTGTTGACCGATCAATCAATTTCGTACGAATAACACCAGGGCCAGCTCAGGATTACTGTATGCTGTAGTATAGTAAGGTGACATTCCGCTGGCACCAGCAACTAGATAACAGCCTTCCTTATAACCTTTGTCCAGCCGCAGGCATCATGCTGGTTGACCAACCGTCATTCTGGCCAGCCTAGATATGTATCTTCGCTTTGCCCGGTATTGTACAGACGAATAGGAAGTAGTAGAACTGTCCCACAGAATGAGTGGACCGACTAGGAGGAAAATCCAAAGAGTTGCTGTATGACTGAGCATCGTGAACTTATACACCAGTGGCAGTTAACCGTAACCAGTGGGTGGTAGTGTAAGTAGTTCGCTGCGTTCGAGGCAGGAACGGTGCGATGCGAGTTCGAAGGGGACTGGGATAAACCAAAAGGGGAAGTTGGTGATAAGAAAATGAGAAGATGATCTATTTCGGGCGTTGTCGCTGCTCGTCGCAGCGCGAAGACTTTCGTTCGAATTGAATCGATGGGGGAGAACTAACTTGCTATTCGAGAAGTTACAGCTTTGCTTATATACAATATGGAACAAAGACGATGTCGAGTGGCTCGACACGAGGTAATGACGACTATGAGGTCAGTGGAGTAAGCTACAAAGGAGAAAGGGAAATGAAATAGACAAAAGATTAAACAAAGAAAAAGGTGATAAAGTGAAAGGTGAAAAGTGCGCACCGTGGCGCTGAAAGTATCGTAGCTATGGAATGATGATCGTGGCAGCATCGGCGAGCACGCGCGGCGGGCTCCTTACAGTAGGACTGATCCGCTGACTTGGCTTGAAGTATGCAGGACCCTTAGCAAACAGTATGTAACCCACAGGCTAACGGCCCTCCCTTTTTTCATCTTTGGCCGACGCGGGGTGGCAAAGATTGAATCAGGTCAGACTGGTCGGTTCTATGCTGTTCGCTTCCATCGATAATCGCGGCCGGAGGATGACGTTACCCCAACCTGTTCTTAGCACGGTCGTCCGGTGCAAGTTTAGTCTCTTGCAAAGCAACCACTTCAGGAGCGGTCAATTGTTCACTGATCTCGGCAACAAGTTCAGAGCCGGGTTGAACCTCGAATGCCTCGACAACTATGAGGGACACCTCATAAGACAACATAGAGGTGGCGAAACATGCGCACTGCAGGCTGCACTAGACATGGCTGTAAAATGCAAATATTTCAAATAGTGGCAGGGAGTCTGATGTTTGGTTCAAACGACTAGCGACGGAAAACCGGTGCTTGTTGCGTGGAGAAGGCGGACTCCCAAGACTGGGGATGAAAGTGGCCTTGTATGGACCTGAGTATTAGTCTCGGATACATCCGCTGTGATGACGCGTGGAGTTTAAGAAAACCGTGCATAGAACACAACCAGAACGCACCAATAGCACCACAACCTATCCGGATGAAGTCTGGCCAAATTGCAAACGCCACGTGTACTTTCCCCAGTTTTTACTTATAGTCTGTGGCACATGCAACCAGGATGGATCCTATGTATGCTTTAGCAAACAGGATCCTCCCAGGCCCGGCGTCCCAGGTCAGTATGAGTTCAGCGTGGAGGGTGGTTGTATTCGAGTACACCGGTTGGAGGGGCTGGTTTGGCAGTGTGGTGAATGGGCCGACTGGTGAATGGCTTGTCAGTGTCTAGGCCTTGGTGATGGCGTTAGTGCACGTAGGTGGTCGCCACACTGGGAATGTAGTACGGCAGCCACCAGCGATTTTCACTAGTCATAGCACAGGGGTCCTTGATTCCTTTGTTTTTTCTACGCGTCCCCCAACCGAAGCTCTCAAATTGCCTGTGATAGAGTCGTCAAGCGACTGCCTGGCACTTCGGAATGTGAGAGCGTTTGTTTACTCGAGTTTGAAACAGAAGGCGCTGAGTAAGCTGCGCTCGTCTTTCACAGCGACGACGACAGCGTCGAACAACCAACTTTTGGTTTTACTTCAATCCACTCTCCTCTCTTTGCTTTACTTCTTTTTAACCCTCTTTGTAGCATAATCTCACCAAAATGTCGGGTCGACCCGCTGGAAAACCGGACCTTTCTGGGTACAACTACGGTGCCATCTCCTCCCTTGTCCTCACAGCCGACCGTTCTGCACTTCCACGACGCGACAAGGAGCCGGATGGGGCGCCGACATCCCTCGCAGGTCGAATTGACCCCAAGGAGATGGGCTCGCGCGTCCAACGAGCCGCTCCAAAAGACATTGAAAAGAAGAAGAAAAAAGCAGGAGACGCCGGCAGACACGATGCCCTCGAAAAGGCAGCATCGACGAAGCGCCGTACCGAGACTGGGTTCGGCTTTGCCGACATCATTGAGGCAACTCAGGACGTCGAAGGATTGACATACCGACCGCGCACCGCAGAGACGCGGGAGGTCTACGAGTTCATGTTGTCCGCCGTGCACCAGACCCTTGGCGACCAAGCTCAGGATATCATTCGTAGCGCTACGGATACCGTTCTAGAGTCCCTCAAAAACGAGAACATGAAGGACTTTGACAAGAAAAAGGAGATTGAGGATATCTTAGGTGGTATTTCCAACGATACGTTCTCCCAACTTGTCGCTCTATCAAAGAAGATAACGGACTACGGTGCCGAGGATGAGAAAATAGTGGACCCAGACATGGAGCGGAAAGACGCGGAGATTGATGAAGAAATTGGTGTTGCGGTTGTCTTCGATGAGGAGGAGCAGGATGAGGAAGACGAGGAGGGCTACGAAATTCGGGACGAGACTGACGATGAAGAAGAGGAAGAAGGTGAGGGGGAGACAAAGGGAGCAGGCGAGGGGGAACAAGATGCCGGCGCCGATGAACTCGTTATCGGTGGGTCTTCCGCTGCTTCTCAAGCAGGGAAAGCCAAAGCAGACAAGGACGTCGTTCCTCCGCACACTATTGATGGTTTCTGGGTGCAGCGGCAGATATCCGAAGTTTACCCGGACCCGGTCACAGCTGCAGACAAAGCCGCCGCAGTGCTTTCCATCCTTGGTTCAGAGTCAGGTTTGCGCGACTGCGAGAACCAACTGATGGAGTTGTTCGATTACCAGAGCTTTCACGTCATCACGAAGTTCTTAAAGAACAGGGACGTCATAGTCTGGTGTACCAAGTTGATGCGGAGCGATGCCGACGAACGAGTGAACGTGGAAGTGGCAATGCGGGAGAAGGGCGTTGGGTGGATTCTGAGGGAACTAGCAGGTGACCGGCAGGCTAAGAAGACTCACGACGATGCTATGGATGTCGACCCCAAAGAGGCTACCGCAGCCGTGCCCAAGACGGCAACTCTCGCGCCCGGTTCTACGGTCCAACCGAAGATGACTGTTGACCTCGAGAGCATGGCGTTTAGTCAGGGAGGGCACTTGATGTCGAACAAAAAATGCAAGCTTCCCGACGGGTCTTTCAAGCGTTCTAGAAAGGGCTTCGAGGAAATCCACGTTCCCGCGCCGAAGAAGCACGCCGGGAGTGATGATGAGCTTGTTCCTATGAGCAAGTTGCCCGACTGGGCACGGGCTGCGTTCACGGTCCCAAAGCTTAATCGGGTGCAGAGCAAGCTGTTCCCTGTCGCGTTTGGCACAGATGAGCCACTACTCCTTTGCGCACCGACCGGTGCCGGAAAGGTGAGCAGATCGATCGTACGTTGAAGCCATCTCTCATAGGGTGCACCCAGACCAACGTTGCAATGTTGACGATTCTCAACGAGCTGGCAAAATACAGAGATGAAGAGACTGGCGCGTTTGCGCTCGACCAGTTCAAGATAGTTTATATTGCCCCTATGAAGGCCCTCGTACAAGAAATGGTTGGCAACTTTACCTCCCGTCTAACCTCCGCTTATGGCGTCAAAGTCGGTGAGCTGACCGGTGATTCTCAAATGACGAAGCAGCAAATCTCCGAGACTCAAATCATTGTGACGACGCCGGAAAAGTGGGACGTTATCACTCGCAAGAGCACGGACACCAGCTATACGAATCTTGTTCGCCTTATGATCATCGACGAGATCCACCTATTGCACGACGAGCGTGGCCCTGTTTTGGAGAGCGTTGTCGCGCGTGCTATTCGGAGGATGGAGCAGAGTGGTGACTACGTTCGCCTTGTTGGGCTGTCTGCAACGTTACCCAATTACCAAGACGTCGCTACTTTCCTCCGCGTGGACGAGTCGAAAGGACTCTTCTATTTTGACGCCTCCTACCGCCCGTGTGGACTCCAACAACAGTTCATCGGTGTCACTGAAAAGAAAGCTATCAAGCGATTCCAGGTCATGAACGAAGTCTGCTACGAGAAGCTCCTTGACCAGGCGGGGAAGAACCAAACTCTTGTCTTTGTTCATTCTCGCAAGGAAACTGCCAAGACAGCTCGGTTTATACGCGACATGGCCATTGAAAAGGAGACAATCACCCAGTTTGTCCGACCCGACTCTGCTACGCGGGAGATTTTGACAGAGGAAGCGGGGAATGCAAAGGATAGCAATTTGAGGGACCTGCTACCTTTTGGATTTGCAATTCATCACGCGGGTATGTCGAGGGAGGATAGGACCCTTGTCGAGGAGCTTTTCGCGGACGGTTCCGTACAGGTGCTCGTGTGCACCGCGACCCTTGCGTGGGGTGTCAACCTGCCCGCACACACCGTCATCATTAAGGGGACGCAAATTTACAACCCCGAGAAGGGACGTTGGGTCGAGTTGTCTTCCCAAGACGTCCTCCAGATGCTTGGACGTGCCGGGCGGCCGCAATACGATACCTACGGCGAAGGCATCATCATCACAAATCACTCGGAGCTTCAGTATTACCTATCGCTTATGAACCAGCAACTACCCATCGAATCGCAGTTCGTGTCCAAATTGGCGGATAATTTGAATGCGGAGATCGTACTTGGGACGGTCAGGAATCGCGATGAAGCAGTGCAATGGTTGGGATACACATATCTGTGAGTGTTTTTGTTTTGCTCGTTAATTTTTCCCCTTTAACCAATGTCGCTAGATACGTGCGTATGCTCAAGTCGCCTGGACTGTACGGAGTCGGAGTCGACTACCAGGAGGACGACGATGGCCTGATTCAGAAACGCGCCGATATCGTTCATTCTGCTGCCGCCCTACTTGAGAAATGTCACCTTCTCAAGTACGAACGCTCTTCCGGTCGATTCCAGAGCACAGAACTAGGTCGTATTGCATCGCATTATTATGTGACCCACAACTCGATGGCGACGTATAACCAGCACTTGCGGCCGACAATGTCGACTCTGGAACTGTTCCGGGTGTTTGCGCTCTCGAACGAGTTCAAGTTATTACCTGTAAATAATCCACAAAAATCTTCCTTTTGGAATGGCTCACTCATATTGATGTCTTAAGGTACGACAAGAGGAGAAGCTCGAACTTGCGAAACTGTTGGAACGCGTACCTATCCCCGTCAAGGAAAGCGTTGACGAGCCCGCCGCCAAAATCAACGTGCTTCTGCAAGCGTATATATCCCAGCTCAAGCTTGATGGTTCGTTCCTTTCCATTTCATTCATTGTCCTGTCATTTATAACTACGGGTTTGTTTAGGATTTGCATTGGTTGCGGACATGGTGTTCGTGCAGCAATCAGCCGGACGAATATTACGTGCTATGTTTGAAATTTGTCTTAAGCGAGGATGGGCTGTACCAGCCCGGGCATGTCTTGCATTGTGCAAGATGGTAGAACGACGAATGTGAGTCCAGTTGTCCCAGCTTTATCGTCCCTTTATCCCTGACTGATGGAACTAGGTGGGGCTCGATGACGCCACTTCGCCAGTTCAAGGGCGTGCCTCAGGAAGTAATCAGGAAAACCGAGGGCAAACAATTTGTGCGTCTACCTGTGCGGGATGTCGCTGAGTGAGGTGCTGATACAACCGTTTGGTTATTCTAGCCGTGGTACCGGTACTTCGATCTGAACCCGCCTGAGCTTGGAGAGCTCATCGGTATTCCTAATGCCGGCCGCCTAGTTCACCGACTCGTCCATAACTTCCCTAAATTACAGTAGGTGTTTGTTTTTCTTTGCACTGAGCGCGATCTTGATTGAAGTTCCCAGACTGCAAGCGCAAGTACAACCTATCACTCGTTCCCTCCTGCGCATCGACCTGTCCATTGTCCCCGATTTCCGCTGGGAGGAAAAGATACACGGTGGTGCTGAGACGTTCTTCATTCTCGTCGAAGACGTCGATGGCGAGATCATCCTCTTCCACGACACATTCGTCCTTCGTCAGCGGTATGCGGAAGATGAGCACAATGTCACTATCACCGTCCCGATGTTCGAGCCCGTCCCTCCCAATTACTATATTTCAGTAGTATCGGATAGATGGTTGCACGCAGAGACGAGACTGCCTATCTCGTTCAAGCACCTCATTCTCCCCGAAAAGTTCCCACCTCCGACACCTCTTCTCGAGCTCCAACCTCTGCCTCTCTCCGCGTTGCACAACAAAGAGTTTGAGGCGATCTACTCGAACACGATCCAGACGTTCAACAAAATCCAAACGCAAGTTTTCCAAGCGCTCTATACCTCTGACGAAAACGTGTTTGTTGGCGCTCCCACGGGAAGTGGAAAGACCATCTGCGCCGAATTCGCACTGCTCAAACTATGGAATAAGAAGGACAACTCGAGAGCGGTTTGTGTGGAGCCGTATCAGGAGATGGTCGACCAGCGTGTTGCGGAATGGCGTCGCAAGTTTAGCGGTGTACAGGGTGGGAAAGAGATCGTGAGTTTGACGGGCGAGACGAGCGCGGACTTGCGTTTGCTGGAGAAAGGTGATGTCATTGTGTGTACGCCAAATCAAGTGAGTGTTCGGAATGATTTTCTCGCCCGTTCGATAACTGACCGTCGACAGTGGGATGTTCTGTCACGCAGATGGCGTCAGAGGAAGAACGTGCAGACGATTGCCCTGTTTATCGCCGATGAAGTTCAACTCATTGGCGGGGAAGTAGGTCCGACGTACGAAGTAATCATCTCGAGGACGCGGTATGTCTCTGCACAGACCGAGATCAAAACGCGTATCGTGGCCTGTGGTGTATCGCTTGCAAATGCCCGAGATCTCGGAGAGTGGATAGGCGCTCCATCGCATGCCATTTTCAACTTCTCGCCAAGGTAAGCAAGCCGGGCGGGGGTGATTTGTTCATCGCTCATGATTCATTTAGCTCGCGACCTCTTGACATGGACATTCACCTCCAAAGCTTCACCATTCCTCACTACCCTTCGTTGATGATCGCCATGTCCAAGCCAGCATACCTTGCCATCGTGGAGTACGCTCCAACGAGGCCTGTCATCGTGTTCGTTTCATCGCGACGCCAGTGCCGCCTGACCGTAGACGATCTACTGTTGCACTGCACCGCTGACGACAACCCCGACCGGTTCCTGAAAATAGACGAGGCGGATTTGCAGCCGCACCTTGACCACATCAGCGACCAGGGTCTCGTCGAGTGTTTGAAGCACGGTGTCGGATATTACCACGAGGCACTGACCAAACAAGACAAAGTTATCGTGGAACGCTTATTCGAGTCCGGTGCGATCCAAGTTCTGGTGGCTTCCAAAGTATGTCTTTTTCTTTGGTCGTTTTGAAGAGATTTAACTCGAAAGCCTTGGATAGGATACGGCATGGAGCCTCCCGGTGGCGAGTTACATGGTCATCATCATGGGTGTACAATTCTTCGAGGGCAAGGAGCACCGATATGTGGATTACCCCGTCATGGACGTGTTACAGATGATGGGCAGAGCTTGTCGTCCGAGGGAGGATGAGCGCAGTCGGTGCGTGCTGATGTGTCAGCAGACGCGCAAGGACTTTTACAAGAAATTCTTGTCGGAGGGGTTGCCGATCGAGTCCCATCTACCGACGCACCTTCTCCATGACTACTTCTTGGCTGAGATTGCGGTTAAGACGATCGAGAACAAGCAGGATGCCATGGTGGGTGCCAAACTCGCAACATTCTTTGCGAGGGTCGCTCACAAAGCGGTTTATCACAGGATATTCTGACATGGTCGTACTTCTATCGCCGGATGACTCAGAACCCGAACTACTACAATTTGCACAACGTCAGCCATCAGGCACTATCCGACCATCTATCGGAACTGGTGGAGAACTCATTGCAAGATCTCGTGAACTCGAAATGTATTGCGATCGGTCAGTCGATACATGTCGTAGTTATCTTCTTGACTGCTCAATAACTTTACAGAGGACGAAATGGATGTCTCCGCGCTTAACCTCGGCATGATAGCAGCTTATTACAATATTTCTTGTAAGTGATGGTTTATGCTATGTTAAACACGTTGCTGACTTTGCCCTTAGACGTCACTGTTGAGGTCTACACGCTATCGCTAAAAGAACGTACGAAACTGAAAGGCTTGCTCGAAGTCGTCTCGTCATCTGCAGAGTTTGAGACGATCCCGATTCGCCGCCACGAGGACGTCGTTCTCCGTCGCATATATGACCGTCTACCCGTCAAGCTTGAGCGGGCAGATTTCGAAGCACCGCACTTCAAGACATTCCTCCTCCTGCAAGCGCACTTTTCACGTATCCAACTGCCGCCTGACCTCGCTGCCGACCAAGTGTTGGTTCTCGAGAAGGTGTTGAACTTGCTTTCGGCTTGCGTGGATGTGATGTCATCGAATGCATGGTTGAATGCACTAGGAGCAATGGACCTGTCACAGATGTGCGTGCAAGCAATGTGGGAGACGGATTCACCGTTGAAACAAATACCGCATTTTGAGTCCGAGGTACGTCTCTTCATGATTTTCATTACCACAGGGGTTGATCACTCGCTCAGGTCATCAAACGATGCAAGGAGGCAGGGATCGAGTCTGTATATGACATTATGGAAATGGAAGACAGTAAACGAAACGAGCTGTTGCAAATGGACGTCAGACAGATGTACGTTGTGAGATCCACTCATGTGTCACGCATGCTGAATCTTGCCCACCATGTGACAGGCGAGACGTGGCCAAGTTTGTCAACTCGTACCCGACGCTCGACGTTTCATACGACCTTGCCAAGGGGGAGTACACTGCTGGCGCGCCTATCTTCATTAAAGTCGTGCTGTCTCGGGACGCCGACGAAGACGATCCTGACGACCAGGTCGTCGTTGCTCCGTTCTACCCTGTGAAAAAGATGGCCAACTGGTGGGTCGTCGTCGGTGAGCCAAGCACACGGCAGTTGCACGTCATCAAGCGTGTTACCATCAGCAAGAGTCTCGCTGTCAAGCTCGAGTTCACGTTACCCAAGGGCACGCATTCGCTCAAGTTGTACGTGATCTGCGACTCTTACGTCGGCGCGGACCACGACCTGAGCCTGGATCCGATTGAAGTCGCCGAGGGGGAGGAAAGTGACAGCGATGAGGAAGAGGATGACAGTGGGGATGATGCGATGGAGGAGTGAGGTGGTTGGTGATCAGATCCTCGCGCTGTATTCGATGTAGTGTTTGTTTTTTCGCTGCTTCAGTTTGTAACCTATATCATTTGATCTCCTGAGAGAGTTGTTCAATTGTCACGCTGCCTTCAACAAATGCCAACGGTATGGCTCTGGCCCGGAATCGGAGTCATCCAGATGGAATTAGGTAAGCCGGCCGCGTCTTACCGGCCCGCAGGCTCGCATCCGAGTCCGGCGACGCCATCAAAATTATTCTTCCAAGTTGAGCACTACTGGCACATCGTGTTCAAGTCGTCTAAGTTTGTTTTCCAACAGCGATTAGTCGACCCAAAAAAGGCCTTTAGCCTGCTACTGTTACCACGGCTACTACTCCAAACTCTACGCGTGTCATAAAAGATTGCTTTCGGTGAGTTGCGCCGATGGACATTGTCGTTTGTGCCACTAATATTAACAGCATGCTGCGGATCACAAAGAAAGTCCAGGCCTAGATACACAGCAAGGTGTTGTCATAAGCACTCTAGAAGAATAACTGAGTTATGTCAATGACCCCATCATCCTGTGCTGATCCTGTGGCTTCCTCAGACATGTGGCGATTGTATAAGCAGCCTGGCCGCAAGGACGACGCTCTTCCAACCCGCCCACTATGAGTTCCTCAGGTCACTCTACTGCAGCTCGTAACCGCAAGTCGGCACCGTGCCGTTTCTACAGTCAAGGGCATTGTCGCTATGGGGACAAGTGCAAGTTCAGTCATGGAGCGGATGTGCAGGCAAGCTCACTCTTGTACTGTCGATAAGTGCCAAATGTTGACCTTCACGTCATTACTCCAGCCAACTGGGAAGGATACGCATTCGGATCAGCCAGAAGTACGATTTAACTCATAGCATGTATTGACCCAACTGAACCCTCTTGCCAGCGCCAGCGCCAACACCGCGATTCTGCTTCCTCAGACCCGCCTTCGAGTTCCCTTTCCCACGATGCCTCTGATGCTCGCCCCAGACCCAAGCGTGGGGAGATTCCTTGCCGTGCTTGGAAGGCTGGGACCTGTACCAAAGGGTCCAAGTGTTGGTTTAGTCACGATATTGATGTATGTTTCTTGTTTCTTCAAAGGAATTCATGTGATACTGAACCATAGATACAGAAACCAGCACTTGAATCCTTCAGATCCCCCAAACAGAAACACTCTGCTACATCACGTCCAGTGCCGCTCCTGGTGGAGGAAGGTCCTTCCATCTCTTCAAGTACACATTCGCCACGTACAGAGCTTAACCTGCTGGAAGCTGCGCATGTTCGGGCCCAAGAGGCCGTAGGTGCTGCTGCTCGTGAACGTGCAAACGCCATTGTTAGAGAGGAAGCAGCCAAAACGATCACCCATGTCGTCTTTGGCTCTATCGTGACGTACAGTGCGGGGCTCGACATTCCCAACCTGATAACAGGTTTCGAGACATGCACGTTACGTATCGGAAACATTCCTCTCGATGTGAAGGAGGATGATATCCACGCCTTACTCAGGGGCCAGGGCTTAGATGTCAACCAATTCCACTCCATGATCAAGAAAGGGTCGGACCGTAGGCTCGAAGCACACATTGTCACAGACATTGCTGCCGGACGGGCCCTTGCCTTGGGTCTCGACGGCGTCGAGTTTCAAGAGGAAACTTTAGTGGTGGACATGTCCGCTACCAACTCTCTTGAGGGTATGAGCGCTGCAGCTGGTCAAAGTTCCGAGGTCCTGACTATATCCTGGCGCGCCCCCTCCGCACGCTATGTCGCGGAGTATGTGGATGTTGCTGCGGCCCATGCCAAGGTCGAAGAACTCAACCGTTCCGTTTATGGCGGTCGTCGAATCAAAGTCGAGATGAACGCTCAACCCCCCGGTCGCTTCGTGCCCAACTTGCGACTTAACGCGATTAAAATCAACAATCTTCCACCCTCTGTTACCGATGAGGATGTCATTCGTTTTACGGGCTCGACATCCGTCAAGCGACTACACATCGGTGTTGCCTTTGGCGTCATACATACCGCTGAGCAGGTTGCTAGGCTCATCCGAGCCGATATTGAGCGGGCTGTCCCAGGAGGACTCAAGAAATTCGACGATCCTGGCACCTGTACCATGGAGGGTGTCGTTTTTGCACGCGCTCACTTTTCCTCGTGGGATGAGGCCCACACCGCCCACACACGTCTCTCTGATAGGCGATATGGCAATCAATCTGTTTGGCTCCGACTTCCCGATCCAATGCACTTCACACTCGTTGTTCCCGTGGAACAGTACAAGGCGCAGAAGGCACAGTGGGATTCCCTTTTGAGTTCAATCAAGGACAGGAAAGCCTGCACACTCAATGTGCGCGATTCTGGGAACGTTGTTCGCATCCAACTTTCCGGCTCGGTTAAGGAAGCGACGGGTGCCTTGAAGGTCAGGGTCGAGAATCTGGCGAGGGGAGACAAAGTGGATGGTTGGCATCGGGCATTGGGCATTCCCGGCAATCCGTTCCTCTCCCGCGTCTATTCGGAGACTGGCGCGTGCCTGCGTGCCGACTGGAAACGGCAATCCTTGAAGGTCTACGGGACGTCAAGAGCCGTCGATCAGGCTCGCGAGATGATCAAAAATGAGCTCGACAGGCTTGCTTCTTTGGACTACACCGTCACCCTTGCGCGGCATACTGTGGGATTCTTTGTCAGAGAAGGGATCCAGCAGCTGAAGGAGACACTCGGGGAGAACAACGTCAGATTCGCAATGTCCTCAAGAAAAATAACCGTTTCAGGCGGCGAAGAAGCACGGCACGCTCTAGATCGTCTTATCACGCTCTCTCATAAAGGCAGTTGTGGCCTCCCCAATGCATCGCAGGGTAGCCAAACTTGCCCAATTTGCTACGACAGTGTCTCTTCTCCGCATCAACTAGGTTGTGGTCATACGTACTGCGTCGCTTGCCTCCGCCATTTAATTTCGTCGGCTCTCGAATCGGATCAATTACCTCTGACTTGCCTCGGAGATGAAGCTCGGTGTCGCGTTCCGATCGCCATTCCAACAATTCAGCAGTTTCTCCCCCCAGCGTCTTTCAATCGCCTGTTAGAAACAGCGTTCGACGCGTATATCGCGAAACACCCCGAAGAATTCAAGCACTGCAAAACTCCGGATTGCACGCAAATCTATCGTGCCCTCCAGGCTAGCGCGGCACCCCAAACACTCCATTGTCCGTCCTGTTTCTCCGCCGTGTGTAACGGATGTCACGAAGATACGCACGATGGCCTCTCTTGTGCTGAAAGTAAAGCACGACGAGACCCTGCGGAACAAGAGCGCCTAAACGATGTCTGGATCGCTTCGCAAGGCGGACGCGTGAAGAAATGCCCACAGTGTAGCGTGCTGATCGAGAAGCTGGAGGGGTGTAACCACATGACATGTCGGTACGCAACGTTCCCTGCTCTCCCCCGAACCGTCTGACTAAGCCATTGGTATGTACAATAGGTGCGGCGCACACATCTGTTGGCGATGTACAGGGATCTTTACCGCGGGTACGATTTACACCCACATGCAAACAGTCCATGGGACGATCCATGACGATGCGCCGGCTGTTCCGGAGCCACCAGTCTACATCGGCATGCCGGTCGATATCGAAGAGCAGCGAGAGCTTTTTCGACAGGTGGAAGCGCGCCGCGCCGCTGCGTTGCACAATGCACGTCCGGCATGGCGCCAAGACTATGCTGGCATTTTTGGTGCAGACCATGTCGGGGTAGCACACCAAGCAAGGGAACGCATGCGCGAGGACGAAGAGAGAATGGAACGTATCATCAGGTTGCGGCGGCAGCGAGAAGCCGAGGAGCAGGAGAGACGTCTCAGAGAGCAGCGTTTGATCCGAGAGGCAGAGCAAAGGCGCAGAGAACAAGAAGCACGACAGGGTGGAGGATGGGGTTGTACGATTATGTAGGAGGTTGACGATTTCGAACGAATCTCGTAGCAATATCGCAACAAGGACAGAACGTGCATCGCTTAGTAAATTTATCTCCTGGTCGAGCTGGTTAGTTGCAGAGCGACACGGACACCTGCATTGAATAACATGTCATGTATGAGATAGCGTTGCTCCGCATCGACTCTTGTAGTAGCCTGAGATTGAATCTGACTCGACGGTTTGACCAAGAGTCTGTGGCAGTGCGGCACAACTTGAAGTGCTATAATAGGTACTAGTAGCACAGTCCTCCGACTCCGAGTCGACGTTGTCCGTGCGAGCTGGACTATCATCTACTCTTATCCATTTGACCCAGGATCAGAAGCCCACTGTTACCCTCCTCGGGAGCGCTCCCCAAGTCAACCCGAGTCACGCCCGAGCGATCGAACCTGACTCGTTCCCAACATTCTGACTCCATCCGCATCGCGTTTTCTTCAGTACATATGCCCGACCACGAGGTGCACATCCGTCCTCTTTGACGTTCTTCGTTTTTACAGTGAATATTCTACGATGACTCCCGAATCGCGTTTCAACGCCGAAGACTCACAGCTGATCGCTGATCTGTATCGGATTTCAGACAAGTCACCCAAGCTCGTTCGATCGACTTTGTATCCTGCGCCGTCGGACCCCACGGTCAAGATCCGGAGCTGGAAGATGAACGAGTTCAAGTATTACGTCGTTCCGTCACCATTCCCGACACTCGCCCGAGGTCTATTCACAAGAGAGCTGAAAAAAGACGCAGGTAGCGACCAACCTCGGTATCAGATCGTCGCCCGTGGATATGATAAGTTCTTCAATATCGGAGAGGTGCCTTGGACAGACGTAAGTTCAACGTTTCCTTGGGTTGCGAAGATGATGATGATGATTCCAATCCCTTTTTCGTTCGTTGATTGTGCATGACAGTGGTCATCCTTGAAGGCACACACCGGTCCAGAGTACACGTTGTCGGTGAAGTCAAATGGTTGCATCATCTTCATTGCCGCTATCTCGCCCTCCAAGTTGATTGTCACGTCCAAACACGCTTTAGGAGAGATGGATGGCGTCTTTGAGTCTCATTCACAAGCTGGCCACAGATGGCTCAAAACACATCTCGCATCAACAGGGAAAACGGAAGAGCAACTCGCGGCCGCCCTCTGGGAGAAGGGTTGGACTGCAGTAGCAGAGGTAGGTTCATGCCCGTGGGTGGTTAATAGTTGCAAACTAACGGCGGCTCCTTTCTCGAAGCTTTGTGATGACGATTTTGAGGAACATGTATTAGCCTATCCACAAGAGAAGTCCGGCCTGTATCTGCATGGCATAAACGAGACTCGCAAGGAGTTCCACACCCTTCCTACGCACGTCATCGATGCGTTCGCAGAAGAGTGGGGCTTTTTGAAAACTGCGACCCTCGTATACGACACACTCGCAGAAGTGAAGAAATTCACTGACGAGATCGCTCAGACGGGGAAATGGAAAGGAGAGTTACTGGAAGGGTTTGTTGTCCGCACCAGCATCATCGACCCGAACCCTGGCACAACGTTCCATGACAAACGACCACCGTATCCAACTGGTTCTTCGTTCTTCTTCAAGGTGAAGTTTGACGAACCATATATGATGTATCGTGACTGGCGGGAAATCACAAAGTCGATGTTGTCCACCAAGGGCTCGCTCAACGACGTCAAACTTCCCAAGTCCAAGATGAAGCACAAGGAGACGCAGGTTTATCTCAAGTGGGTTAAGAATGAGATTAAAACAAACCGGAGCGCCTTTCAAGGGTATGCGCAGGGAAAGGGGATTATAGCCATTAGAGAGCGGTTTTTGAGGTGGTTGGGTACCGAACAAGGGACGACGGACCTGTCTGTCCTTGTGGAGTCAGACCAGCCTGTCAAGGAGTTCAGTAAGACCATTATCGTGCCCGTTGCTATCCCAGGTTGTGGTCAGTCGACCCCTGCTCTCTGAGTGGTCGTAGAGCTGATGCCGCTGTCACTCAGGTAAGACGTCGGTCTCTGTCGCACTCGCTCATCTCTTTGGGTTCGGACATACCCAAAGCGATGATGTGCAAGGCAAGAAGTCGGCCACCGTCTTTGTCAAAAACGTTATCAATCTCCTCAGACAACATGATGTTGTCATCGCTGACAAGTGAGTTTGCGATTTCATATTTTGGAGTGTCTGTTCACCAATTCATATGTAGGAACAACCATCTGCGAAAACATCGAGAGGCATTGCGTGAAGCTGTTGTCAAAATCCATTCGCCAGTTCGTCTACTCGCGCTCAATTGGAGCCTGGACCAGCCACGAGCGACAATACTCCGAGTATGTGGAAATCGTATCTTTGATCGCGGCGATGAACACCAGACTCTACGAGCCGACAAGGTCGGAAAGTTGCATGAAGACGTCATCTGGCGATTCATGCAGGACACGGAAGAGCTCTCCGACTCCGAAGTAGACGCCAGTATTGATATGAATGTCGGTGAGCCACTCGGATCGGCAGTGGCTCGTGCGGTCGATGGATGCGTCGAAATCCTTGGCTTGAAGCGACCCAGCCAGGAGCAAATTGACGAAGCCATTGCAGTCGCAAAAGGATACGCGCCAGCGACGAAGAAAGGGACAAATAGGAACGAGAAGAGTACGAAAGGAGCCACACCACCACGATACTTTGGGATACTGGCCGAACTGGATTGTGAAGCGCTTATCGCACCCCATATAGAGAAAGGGGGAGACACCCCATATAATGGCAAGACATTCTGGTGCAAGTTAGTCAACGACAAACGGATTACCGAGCGACCTCATATCACTGTCGTGCATCAGGCCGGCCTGCCCGCGGCCGCCGACCTCTGGGAACAGTGCACCGCGCTTGATCGATTGCCGGGGGTGCCGCTCTTCTCATTCACGCTCGGACACCTTGTCTGGAATGACAGGGTTATGGCATTGACGGTCGAAGACTTGGAGCTTACCAAAGAATCTGACAACGATGATGATCCAGGACAGGAAAAGCACGAGTTCGTCTCGAAGTTGCCCGCCGAGGTTCGTGACAGCCTTCATATTACCGTCGGGACTCTCAACGCAGACGTCCCGCCATACGAAGCAAAGGGTCTCGTGGAGGCGTGGCGGAATGGCAAACGGACCGGGATCGGTTCACTAGAGCTGGACGGGTTCTCAGCTAAGGGCAGGATTAAGGGATTGATGTCATGATACATACCACCATCAAGCGCCACTCGAACGCATCACCACCACTCACCACATTGCATGAACCCAATTATGTACTACGTACATACCTGCGACCCCCGCCTATCCGAACGTCGGCCTGAGCTTACACGGCTCTTTGTTGCCAGGTTCCTGTGTGAAATTTTTTTTTAAATTACTTACTTAAATCGGTGCGCCGGCGGTAGAGCATATGCAGCTGTGGCAAGCACCAAGTGTTCACTCGGCATGTTCCTCGAGCTCCGCTCATATTGTACCGTACTGTGCAACTCCGAGTCCTGGCTGGACTCCCGAACCGAATAACAGTGTGGCCCCACCAAGATAAAGTCCAACCTCAAGTTGACTATTCGGCTACTTCTCGCCCCGACACTGTCTGCCAAACCGCGATAGCTAACCTCCCACTTTTGAATACCGTTGTCTGGCACGATGCATTCGGATGAGGCACTGCCAACAGCCCGATCACCCGTTCCCCTTGATCGATTGGGAGCCTGCATTGAACGATGATGAGCATCAGCGTATATGCGCGTCGGAAGGTATTCAGCCCTGGCTACCTTGACAAACTCGTTCCCCCCTATGTCTTCCTCCAAACCACCATGGACACTCACACAAAACGTCCTGCATCGTGACCGCGCACTACGACCCACCTGTATACTCAGCGTCAGCGTCGAGCCGGCCATGGGCAAGCCTCTCCGTCCTTTGGTGCACTGTATGCGCGCCTGCCTCGAGCACTATAAATTCCATCACCAATTGCATGCAATACTGGTGTTCTCGAACACACAGAAGGAAGTGTGTACCGGCGGTAAGTCATTTTTTCACTTCATGAACTAGACTTGATAAAGTATCGGGTAGGACGCAGCATCTCGCAACCCTCGTAAGATTACATGCGTAAAGGATCGCTCAGGTTACGTTTTCCCCCCAAGTCTTCGGACGCAGGATAGGAGCTCAATTCCGCGTTCGCCCCGCCCGGCGCACACTTGCCAATCTACCGCATCATACGGTGTAATATGCGGAATCCACTGTCCGCGTACCTCTCTCCAAGTTCGGAGAAGCAGTGTCTGAATTAAACTATAGATCACGCCTTGATGGTACATTTGGTAGGTTTCCTTTCGTCACCGGGACAACGTAAGATTCCGTGCTGCGCTAACACGGGGAGCGTGAATCGACCTCGCTCACCGCAATTCTCCCCACGTGTCAGCCGAAGGAGGTGTGCAACTACCTTGTGTATAAATTATTAACTGATGATATGCCCAGCCACAGAAACGTCGACCGACATCTGGACAAATTTACTGATAGCGCAGTATCAGAAGCGCGGCGAGAGAAGCGCGGCCGACAAGTAATGATTGGAAATGCATCATACTAGGAAAGTCAGACGTGACAAACACTCGCGCATCGGTAGGTCATCAGAGTCGTTCTCCGACATCTAATGATGGAATTGACACGGCGAAGCGACAATTCATTCTCAAAGGAAGGATTGAACCGTTTCATCTCGGAACTCCAACACCTCTCTGTGTATTTTCTTCTCGGCAATAGTTGGTCGCCCGGATCCTTGCAGGATAAACTCATGGGCAGCGGCTACTCGCCTGCATTCCGGATGCAGCGTCTGTTCGAGCAAGGGTGCACTGAACGGTGCACGATCGGCTGCAACGCGCGACTATGGTTCAATTGAGGCGATGGCACAGCGACCGATGGTGTAGAAAGCGGCGAGCCAGCGCTGGCATCGGGTTCAGTCGCTGAATTGGCCTCTGGAGTGATGTCACTGAGTGTATCGAAGAGACCACGAATCCAGGGACGAGGGATCGCGTGGCTGCGTCAGCCGTAATAAGTGTGCCGTCCTGAGTACCAAGATGCCGAGCATAAGTATCCATCCGATCCACGGTGAGTTTTGGGACGCAAGACGTGATATAGCAGACGCTGACGACGATACATAGGTGAAAGTTGCTGATAGCAGAAGGGGGATTCGACCGTAGGGTTGTCTGTTGTTTGGTGGTAAACAGCGGGGGTGGCAGGGACAACTGTTGAATGGGGATGACTTCCCCGTCCACGCGAGCACGACTTCAGCCGTGCGAGTCACAATCTCCTGTGGAAGGTTGCCGAGCTCGCTCGCCGCGATT
>JBBPSD010000397.1:0-26539 GCA_038093415.1 Xerocomellus chrysenteron | reverse complement strand
AGTCCAGGACGCCCGTGCTGGTGCAGAGATGACCCACCACAAAACAGGCGCCCTGGACAACCGTACGTTCAGGGAGTGCGACTCGGCACACCGCAGGAGTCCAGGACCCCCGTGCTGATGCAGGCATGACCCACCACAACACGGGCCTCCTGCAACCCGTGCAAGTATATAAAATGAAACATAAGATAAGATAGGGGGTTTCCTTTTTGGAAACCCTAGGAACGCCGAAAGAGGGCTCATAACTCTGTGTTCACTGCCACATTGCATCGCTCTCGAGTATCGTCGTTTTCTTCCTTCTTGCACCCCGTGCTCACTGCCCCATTACATTGTGCTCTTGACACCATCGTTTTCCGTTTTCTAGTACTCCGTGTTCTCCGCTGGCAACTGCCATGTTGTATTGCTCGACTTACATTCATGCTCTATAACTTGTACTAGTACCCAGGCTACTATATTGCTAGTGTATACCATGCCTAATGTTACTAGACCTTGCAAGGGCCTGTATTATCTCGTGTGACCTGGCGAGCCTGGGTGAGCCTTGCAAGGCAAAGTGAGACCGCCCCGCCTTGTACGACCATGCAAGCTCGGGGTGCTTCCCTGCAGGGCCTAGCAAGGCCGGCATGCCTTGCATGGCCTGGCGGGACCTTGTAGGGTCTTTCCAGGCCATGCAAGGTTTCGTCCCTTTTGCTGATGTTGGGGGGAGAGACCATCCAGAGGAAACCTGGGTCGTTGGTACATACATGGATCACGTATACATCAACCTTGGATACCCCAATTTTGACACTCAAGCTTTGAAAGACAGTGACTTGGACCTTCACCAACGTTGACCCCTCGGACTGTTTTCGGGCATGACAGAAAAGCGTGCCGATGGTCCGAGTCTGGAGATATTGTGGGCATTGCAAGACGCTATTCATGGTGAGCGACCGCGGGTGGACGCCAGAGGAGTTCAACAAGGTCAGGCCATTGTTAGGATCGGTGCTGAGTTGTTGAGCGCAGAGGTGGGGCTCGATATCATCTATCCTGTCAGAACGAGAGTTGGAACATGGGGATGAAGAGGAGGTGGTGGACATGCATTCAAGTTGGGGTGCGTGCCAGTGAAACTATATGCTGGACAACGGATCCGTTCCTCGAATTGAGGTAGACATTTCAGAACGTTTGCGCGTCCTAAATTAGAGACGTGAAATCTGGGAAACGGCTGTCACGCTGGAAGGGAAGTTCCAGGGCTGAAGCGTATGCGAACTCCACACGGACGTCTGGAAACCCTGACAAAACAGTTGCAATACAATCCTCTAGTCCTGAATACTATGTTACCTTCTAGTACATACAATGTTCAAACGTTCACCCCTCAACAATAAAAATCTTATATATAAGTAAGCCTTTCCTGTAAATGAAGATGATGAAATAAAGGCAATGCCAAGATTGAAGTGGTCTCATAGATCCAGGAAAGAAACATACTCTTGGTCCTCCAATACAACCGACGAGGACGAATATACTCTAGAACTCGAGATGGGACTGCCAGTATGTAAACTTCGAGGATGCGTTGGCGCGGTGGGCGATGAAGGTGGTGATCCGGGCGACGCCAGGGACCTCGTTGACGATGACAGTTTACTCCAGCGGATCATGAAATTGTGTCTCTTTCCGGAGTGTCCCGTTAGAGCGTCCTCGCTGGACAAAGGGTCGGAATTGTTTGACGCCACTGGGTTGCTGACACGCCCCTCGTGACTGTGTCGGGCGTCCAACGCGCTGGAAGCCCCTGAGGAGCACGTCGCCTGGCTTGCTCTACGAACAGATTGTTAATGGTATCCATTGAGCCGATATCAGTACCGGCAAGTCACGGGAACACGTTCAGATCTACCGCACCTTCTGTCCGTGTTCCTATCCTGCCTATGATTATCGTGTGCCCGCGCGACGTCATCGCAACACCTCGTACCCCTCTCCCGCCCCTTTGTCGTAAAGAAACGCTTTTTTGGCGTAGCACTGGACCCTTGGGAACGACTCCGTCGCAAATCAGATATATTACCGGACCCCCCACGGCCGGATGAGCGCTGAATAGGATATCATCAACACTGCACCGACGGGCAGTGTGAATGACTCACGACCACGTTGGACTCAGCATGTATTTTTCTTATCCATTGTTCGTATTGCGCCTGCACAGCGCTGTGTTGACTGAGGATGGAAGCCGTCAGAGGGTGAGCCTCCAGATCAGACGTCGATGGTTGGATGTTGCCAGAGCCTCCCCGCCCGCTGGACGTAAAGTGTTTTCGTTCGAGACCGTGGCGTTCAGTAGGCAGCTCTGAGCGCGCGGGTTGAAGCGAAAGACGTATTTTGTCGACGGTGGATGTACCCTGACGCCCTCGTGCCGAAGTGATAGATGGGTCGTCAGACCGCTCGCCATGGGTGGAGACATACGAACGTCGAATGTCACCTAATCCCCCTCGTCCGGACGAAAACTACGACAGGCACGATGAACAATCCGCAAAGAAGCAGCAGCAATGGCGTCCACGAACGTCGTACGTACAAATGAGTCTTGCTTTGCCTTCGACGGCGATAAGTATTCGTGAGGGACCAAGTTCACTGCTACCTGAGCCATGCGAGAGTGGAGGCGTCTAGGAGTGTAAATTGCCAACGGTAGGTGGGGGTGTCACAATGATTGCGTTCCCGCTCCTGGGACGGCTCGGGAAAGACATAAATGGTGGATTGTTGGTGGGAGGATCCAAATCTATCCGGGATATTATGTGAGGATTCTGCCATACGTACTAGGAACGAATAAAATGTTTGGCAGGCGTTTGATAAGCATTCCTGTGTTTCAGCAAGATTGGGTTTTGAGAAAGATTGGCGCGCGAACCCCGACCAATGTCTGGCGAAATCCTTATCTCGGACGCCTTATCAGCGAATTCGGGTGAGTACATACATTGTGATTCCGAAACTCCAGCAGGAGCGTACGTATGTGCTTACTCGCCGCTAAAAATAGCACATTGGAGATAACTTGTAGTTGGAGAACTGACCGCCTGCTGCAGCCTAGAGTGGACGGTACCCAAACAACAAGGCTCTAATGTGCTCGCTGTGCGCCTGTCAATGCTAATAAACGCTAGGACCCGGGGTGATGAACTTATCAACAATGATCCATATCAGCGCCCGGCAGCCAGTGACCACAGGATGAACCTGGATCCGTTCGCCATCAAGGGTCCATACGTTTTTCACCATCATAGGCTGGTGCATATCCAAGTTTGGAAAAATAGGTTTCTAGAGGGTATAGCCTCCAGCCCGGATCTAAACAACTTGGGCTAGACAGCTATCTACGAGAATCACGCCACGCTGGAGCCGTTGATACATGATTTATGCATGCCCGCGGTTCGGGAGAGATATCATTAACCATTACTCAGGCAAAGAAAAAAAAAGTCGCGTGGGGGATCCCTCTAGAACCGAAATGTGCGAGAACTCAACCTTTCCTCTTTGAAAATCCAAACTGTATTATCAGGCGCGGTGGCCAATGCGTGTGCCAGAACGGAACCCACCATCGCTATCGGTTCCCATTGCGTGCGAGGCGTTGAGGGTGTATCCGCGTGTATCCTATGGGGGTGTCGCGGTCCATTGCTGAGCGATAGTACGACTCCTCCTCAGCAGGGAGCCTGAGCGGGTTTCGAAAGGCTAAATCTTACATAAATTTGGACTCAAGTTCTCACACGACCAGGTTTTGCCTGGGAATGACAACCTGCATCAGGCGAGATACGAGCCGCATCTGATAGGCTTGACTTGGTGTTAAATATGGATGAATTGCCAGTGGCTCTGGTCTGCCGAAATGGATTGCGCCCGACATTCCTGCGATTTGAACGCGCCCGAATTCAAATATTCAACATTACAGTGTCCATGACCAAATGGCCAACAAATTCCTTTTATCGTCAAAGACAAGGAAGAAAGCCAGTGAGGAATCGCACTTCAAATGTAAATGGCAGTTGCTGAGAATAAAACCTAAACGTGATATAGGTTCCACAGTCATGCGTACTATTTTGAATCCTCATCAATTAGTCGGGAGCGCCATTCCCGCAGTCGGACCGAGCGGAATTGTCTGAGGGAAGACTTCGCAGATAGCCAGTGTATGAATTTTCGCATTGTTTTTCGTGCATGAGTATTCTTCTCCTTACGAAGCAACGCGTGAATCATAGGTCAGATAGCACATGAGGTCGCTAATTTAATCTGATGCATTCACCGCAAGGCCGACTGTCGAATGTCTCTAGGTCATTATTGTGGTCGTGACTTCCTGTAGCCTCAAAATTGAAGCTTTGAGGGCGATGACCTGACAAAGTTGACAGAAAGGCCGAGGATATGTCCGCTTGATGTGACCTTATCGTTATCGGAAGTTCAATCAACAGTGGTCGGTTCGGTTCGTTGTGAAAAGACGTTGTCAGCATGGGTGTCCGCTGGAATTGATACTTACCAGAATAATAGACTCATCAGGCAACCCCATATTTTAGTGGAGCGAGACTGGCTTTGCAGTGTGTGGGACAAGTACTGGCCGATATCTTGCAGGATCCTTATCTGTGAAGACCGGATACTCTTATCGAGGGTGACATACGATCTGAGCCCAAGTGAAGGCAAGTGTCGAGAATAGCGTTTGCGAAACATGGAGATTAATACATGATGGTGACCGGATGCTGAAGAACTGACAGGGCGCGTAGGCTGGAACCAATCGCGACAAAGAAGGTGCGACACCATAAGGATCGAGAAAAACAGTTAGCTGTGTATATATCCAAATTTGCGTCAAAGCTGGTTCGTCACCAGGACCAGTAGCGAAGGAGATGCATACTGACAGGCCAATAACCCCCTACACAGTTACTACCCCAATTTGAATGTATACCACCCAGCATGGCACAATTTTGGGGTAAATAACTTGTTTGCGAAGTCGGTACAGTAGTCATGATCCATAGCTATCAATTGACACCTTCATCGGAAGGGAGGTACATACTGGTAATACCAGTGGTATAGAGGTGAGTCTAGCCGCAGCCTTGAGGATGCCAGTGACAAAGCCACGGGTTCCCCGGACGAGTATATGTCCAGGTGTGGTGCCAATGTACGGGGAAGAGAACCACCATCTTCGATTAGGGCAAAGGATGAATGCAGCCTAGTACAATTTCGGAATGTTCTACCCAGTACGGCAGGTTACATTTTGCTCACGAGGGCGAGAAGGTGCGAATCACTCGCCGCGGCGGTTGATCCGGCCGAGGCCCTATAGGGAAATCCGAATAACAGGATGCATGAAACACTGGACCTTGAGCCACCAGCACGTATCATGCGGCCCACGAGAGATTACCATCATTATTCTGTGCGAGAACGTATCTGGGATCAGGTGTAGCTTGAAGTACTTATTAGTACTTTGCCTGAGATGCTTAGACTGTAGCCGTGAGGACCCTAACCATTGACACCTGATTGACACGCTCCGCACGGGAGGGACATTGCACCGTGGGTTGACCGATCAATACGGCGCCTCAGGCTGCGCACTAGCTTGACCTGTGATTCGCCAGGATCGAGTTGACTAGTAGTGTCTAGCGAATGGAACCTCACCGTATCATGATGTGACCATGTCATCATTTTTGCAACTTCAAGCAAAAATTGCGGGAGTCTCGGCGGAGTCCCGTCCGAGGGAACTGACACCACAACCACGTGGCAGTCCGACGCAGCAATCAACTCCTGATCCGGGACAGAATTTATTGAATAAGGGAAGTAGTAAAGACAAGTTGACTTTCATATGCTAAATGAGCACCTCAGTGCTCACTTTGCTCTGGTTCGTGGAGGTGATGGGCATGGAATACGTACGGGCGTGAACAAAAGAGGTAATATGAACGGTTATTGCCTTAGCCAAAATCGGCTTGGAGATCGTATGACATTTTCTTCCTGATTGTTTAGAGGGTCGGCCTTGGACGAGGCTTATCCCTAGTACCCTACGGTCCCTACCTCCATTTTTCGTTGTGCTCACTGTCCTCACCGATGTCGACGGTAGAAACAGCGACCAGCACAACAATGTCCGCCATCGAGCCCCTTGACGAACGTGGTAGCGCTGTACGCTTCGAGACTCAGTGCGTTGTCATTCCGGATCTTGCGCACCATTCTCGACGGCCAAGAGTCGTCACAAAGTCGTATGCGCTCCCGCTGTGGAAAAGACGGACGTCGTTCGCGGGTCCTTCCACTTCTGCACCACCAGAAGACGGCTCTTTCGACGAGAATCAGTCACACCTAATGCTGCGGGTTCCCCTTCCAATGTACGTCTCTTGACTTGTGGATATCATCCATACACCCAACTCTGCTCCAGTTTTTCGCGCAAACCTCACTCGACGGCTCGCTCTGTTGATCACACGCCTCTTCCGCCTTGTCTTGTACATCGTCCTCAGCCTTCTGGTCCGTCTTGTGCTAGCACTCCCACGTGGGCTCGACATACACATACCCGTGCTTCACGGAAACACTCCCCTTCTCCGTCTCGCTCAGACATCGTCACAATACCCTTGCGTCCGTGTTGTGCAGGATGTCAGTCCGTCACTGAGGCTGCTGTCGGCGGCAGTGACGCGTGGTCAGAGCGTTTGTCGCGTGCTGCCTCGAGGCGCCATAGCATGAGCGCAGATGGTAGTCCTCGTACTATTACCGTTGCGAGAAGTGCCACTTATGGCGCTCTAGGGGTCTCGATCAGCGTGGACGAGGCAGACACGCGTCGACGTTCGAGCGATACCGGACCGTCGACAACCAGCCAGGAGACGCTGTGGTTCGACAAGGAAGAATGTAGGGTGCCGTTGATCCTCCGTCGTACTGCTGCATCCAGTTCGTCTACCGCCAATACTCGCGCCTCCCCTTCACCCAATTGTAGAACACCCCCTACACCGCGCATCCCAGAAGAGGATGATGATGAGAACGAAAACCAGAACGAGAACGAATTGTTTCCCCTTCCATCTCCAAAGCGAACGTCTACGACGTCGCCAGCGCCGAGTCCTGCGGGATCTCTCTCCTCCCTTATGGTTTCACCACACACTTCCATGACCAGTTCCACTCCTTCAACCTGTTCAGGAGACTCTACTAGCTTGCACCCAAGCAAACAACACTTTCTCGCGCCGCCACCTTGTTCATCCTCTTCGTCTCTCAGTTTACCTAGACTCTCAGAGTCGACTACAGACTTGACGTTGGCTGAGGACTCACCCCGTGCGCCATCACCCAGTCTCCTGTCCACACTTCCCTCTCTCTCTGGTCGCCTTCGTTCCCGGTCGCCTTCGCCTCGCATTTCGTTCGTCCCACCAACCCCAACAGACCCGTTATTCTCTGCTACGGATATTACCCCATCGAAGACACCCCAATCGTCCGAGTCCGTACCCGTAACGGCATTCATCGCCATACCGTCGTCTTCTGGCCCGTCACAGCCGTCTACCTCTCCCTATCATTCGCCTACACGCGCGCGCTTCCCATGGCGCTCCAAACGTTCCGTTTCGGTAGATGTCATCTCCCGCGCGACTTTATTGCCTCCGCCCTCGCGCTCACCCTCGGCCTCGCCCACTCTGTCCACCTCCCTGAATACGAAGAAGCCGTTTTCAATGCCGAGTCCACGACATATCGTCGCAGACGTGCTACGTGGTGTCGGGGCGATGGGATCTAGTGGATCGTAACCTAGTCTGGAATCCTCCCATACAGTATTTCTAACATTCGGCCGCCAATTTTCGGTCATCCAAGCGGCGCTCGGCACGATTTCGTTGCGATTTGTCCGACGCGTTCTGGCGCGAATGCCTGAGCTCTCTCGTATCACCCATCAACTCGCCAAGCGCTCAGCGGCACACCCACTACATAATCATATTGTGACGCTCGTTTTCGTTCGTGCTTGATGTATCTTAATCTATTAGTATACACATACACCACCTCGACCATAGTACCATAGGGTTTTATTTTATTTTAGGTTTTAATGTAAAGACGCTGCTGACGTCTATGGAACTTGAAGCCCGATCTGTTCTGATCGCGATTGCAGGCATGATGGTCAACTGATGCCCGACTCATCAGGCGCGCCCTTGCCGCCAGCGACTCCCACTGATGGTATGTATTCAAACAGAATAGCACTGGCCCGGTGGCGCGCCCTGGCAGCCAGCGGCAGGAAAGCACTGCAAGGGGAACAGACAAACCCGTGTAAGCCCAACCAGGCAGCCTGAGCCTCAGTGAGGCAGTACCGCGGTGACGACGCATGGGTTTTACATTGCGGTGGTAGGTTCATATGAACAATTCGCCGTTGCCAGCGCATACTCGGTGCCACAGGATTGATCAAACGCCAACGCCCACGCCGAGCTGTGTGGAACAGCTCGAGACTTGGCGGCGGAGAAAGAGGTTCTCCGTTCTCCGTTCTTCGGTGTTCCCGGGCCTGATACCCGGATCAGAAACATGAACGCCGTTTTCAAGAAAACGGAAGCAATGCCATCATGGCACTCAGGAGCTCTCGCTGGCTCGTCCTGCCCGTCGGAGTGTGACTGCCAAAACCAAGCTACCATTCGAATCACTCTCAGCTGACCGAGAAGGACTCGCGAGACAGGTTCGTATTTCTGATTTGCATCCTCGAGTACCTCGATGATAAGCCCGGGATGCCTAACCGAGTACAGAGTCAAAAGAGTGATTGGTGGTCTGAACTGCTAGGTAGAGTTTTGGTTGGGCAGGAAAGAACAATACAAGAAACGATTGAGTGCGATGACATACCCCGCTGGGTACCGAATCGATGGCATGGCTTCTGTCAACTCCACGGTATCACCAGGTTGGACATAGGACACGGATGAAGAACGAGGAAGTAGCACTTGCTCGTTTAGATTGCTTGCCTCACACGAACGAAACGTGTTGCTATGCCTGTTATCGACGGCGATAGGCACGCGGGAGAATATTAATCGCGTGGAAGCTCAGACAAACGACCTCGGGGTCATTAGCGAAATGGACGCGTGTGTGTACTATTCGCCACGTCGATGGATGTTAATAAAGTACGGGAGCCCGCGATTGGCGAGCAATAATAGAATAGATCCAAGAAGCACATGGGTGCATGGAGCTATGAATTCTTGGGCAGTTTAATCTGGAACGTACCTACGGCAAGTGTAAGGTGAGATGCCGGTGCAATGTTAAGTAGAACTGCGTTAACATACAGTGAGGTAATGAGGTGATTTCTGTGGACACGGTTCCGTGAAGTCCGATGCGAGCAAGAGCACCGCGAATGAGCCCCACGGGAAGGGCGACGTACTTTGATGCAAGAGGTCAAGGAGGCAGGTGTTGGTGAGAAGAAAAACATACTATTCTGGCACGTTTGAGGGCTTCAGAGCGACCTTGCCAAGAAGATATGCGCGATATAGGTTTGAAAGTGTTGTCTTGTAGAACGAAGACACCCTAAATATGGCATTTATCAGCACTGAGATAGAGAGAGTAGACAGGGAACGGACGCGATGATTGGTGCGGAGGTTGTCTACTTGCTTGTCCCAACAAGATACCCAGAGCTCCTTGCAGACAAACTTGATCGCGTCGAGAGAGTCGCCAAACAAGGGCCTGTCACGACATAACCTAAACGGAAAATTGAGTCGAATCGAAAACGACTCGATGGCTAGCGTACCTCTCCACAAAATTTCCGCCCACATGGAGCCCGATGGCTTCCAAACGGGTGCGCACGGCCTCGTCTTCCTCGTCGTCTGCGGATGTCGCTTGTGTGCGCGAGGTGGTGCTCCCGATGCTGTCGCGGTGGGATTGCTGGGGTTTCGTAGGGGGTGGAGGTGGATTTGGAGGGAGGATGCCTGCGTCTGCCATTTCCTGCTCGATCTTTTTGGCGCGTGCGGTTGCTACGGCGGAGGATGCACGGAGAGCGTTGACGGCTTCGATGAGGAGATAGTCCATTGCGGCGGCATCGATGAGACGGACGGGCGGGTCGGCGAGGAGGACGAGTGGCGACGGGGAAGCGGGCGAGTGCATATTGTAACAGGATAGAGCGAACAGTGCACGTGACTCGTCACTCTTACCTCTGACGTCGACGAGCATCGCATGAACCACCATCCTCGCCGCCGCCGTCGTTGTCGAGCACAACATCCGCAAACATGTCTGGGATCATGGGCTTCTTCAACTCCAAGTTCCCGCCGACGATGAACCCGCGCGACCGTCCATCCAATCCTCTATCGCGTCTCCGCTTTGCCCTCGAAACGATGCCCGGTTCCCGCAAATACGTCTTCACCCCCGCAACCCGCGCAGAGATCCTCTCAGAGCTCTACGATGCGTTCTGGGGACCGTACGCCCATCTCTTCCTTCCACTCTCCAACTCCAGTCTCCCCATGCATGCCACCCTCGCCCCAGTTCAAGCAGAACTCGGCTTTGCAGGCGCGGGCTCAGAGAACCCCGTGGTCCCAGGTCGTCCTTGTGGCCACATATTCACCAAAGGAGAGAGCTGCTTCCGATGCAAGTAAGCACCCATCCCTCCGTCTCTCCTCTCCTCCCTAATCCTCCCCCTCAGAGACTGCGCCCTCGACGAAAGCTGTGTTCTTTGCAGTCGCTGCTTCCGTTCCAGCTCTCACAAGGACCACAACGTCAGCTTCTTCATCGCACAACAGTCCGGTGGTTGCTGCGACTGCGGTGATGCCGAGGCCTGGCGTCGCAACATTCAATGTCCCTTCCATCCTCTCCTCCGCGACACCGATCGTGTCTTTGATTCCTCCGTAGCCGCTCCTGACACAACCCCAAGAGCACTTGCGACCTCCATCTCCGACGGAGACATCCCTCCCGTCCCTCATTATCCATTCCGCGCCGCCTTCCCTCCAGAACTCAGGGACAACATGGGTCGCACCATCGGTTATGCCTTCGATTTTCTTCTCGACACCCTCGACTGCTCTCCAGACGAACCGAGCGTGCCCTCGAATGAAGCCGACCTTCGCCTTCAGCCCACTTCGGACCCCATGCAGAAAGATTCGTACTCCGTCATCATTTGGAACGACGACAAGCATTCGTTCGACGAAGTCATTCAGCTCATCTGCGATACAACAAACCGTGATCACAAAGAGGCCACTGCAATGGCACACGCCATCGACGAACATGGTCGTGAGATCATCGATATGAACTCCAATGTCGCCCGTCTCCTAGAGATAGCCCAGGTTATCTCCAAAATAGAGATCGGAGTCACCATTCGGCGCGCATACGATACCTTCAGAGAGCAGGTCGTCATCGTCATCATCGAATGGCTCCTTGATCTCACCCGCAGTAGACTCGGAACAGATACGCTCATCATCCGCGAGGTCGTCGCAGCGGAATTACTCTCACCTAGATGCCGCGAAAGCAACATTTACGGTTCTGCGTCCCACGTTCCCGACCTCGACAACGAGATTCCCAATCCGTGTAGGATCGACTGGTTGTTATTATATCATGCTCGCCTCTGGAAGAAACCTCGTATCAGTTTGAAGGAGATATACGCATCCGTCCTCACACTATCCCACCCTCACAAACTCGCCATAGGTTTGCCATCTCCCCGATGAAATATTCCTAACAACTAAGACCACCCTTAGGGAGCCACTTCGCGGCCGTGTATCCGCGCGTCGTGGATGCCTATCTCCTTGTCGACAGGGAAGCGGAAACCTCCATCAAATACTTCGCCCTCCAGCTCTTTACCGTCCCATCCGTCGCAAGTCATATCGTGCGGTACCATGATCTTGTCACGCGTTTACTTGATATCATCATCAACTTCTTCACGAACCAAATTGTCAACAAACGTATCATCCACGCTCCGGAAAACGCTTCCGAGGTCGCAGAACTGGATGTGGATAGTTTCCCGTTCAAGTCCAAGCGTTTCATGCCAGTCTTCAGTGACCTTCGGTACCTTTGCCACAATCAACCCGTCCAACAACTCATCGCCAGAAATCCTTCTTTCATTCGCAAGTTCGCCAAGGTGTGCCAACTCTTCATGTGCATCCATCCGAATAAACGTGCGGCCACCAATCATATCGAGTACGAGACGGACGCTTGGATAAGCGTCTTTAACGTCACGCTCTCTCTATCGCGCGTCATCAAGGTTTACGGAGAAGCCTTCAGTTGGGCGACGCCCTCACAGTTCATCAATGCCATCTCTATGGTCGTAGGAGATATTCTCTCAGTATGCACGTTGACAAACGACAAGCTCGACAAGAACAAGTTCTCAAAGCCGGTATACCACGACGTTCTCTTTGGGGACGTCGAATACACGATCGTGGAGTTTGATGTCTTAGAGGGCTGGGTCAGCTTCCACCACTCGTTACACTGGCTTTTGGCGGAGTTATTGAAGAATGTTGACATTCTGTCGGAAGAGTCTCTGAGTCGAGTGGGCGTTGCAAGCGTACGGGATTTGTTTATGCGAATCGCGACGGAGGACACTATTCTCACACTGATCGATTTCCCCTTGCGAGGTAAGCTTCATGGTCCTTGTTCTGGCCGGGACTTCAATTTGGTCTTGTAGTACTCGCGATGGTTGCCCAGATTCGCTCTGGTCTGTGGGTCCGCAACGGCTTTCCGATACGCGGTCAGTTGTTGCATTACCGCGATTTCATGCTTCGCGAGCTGTGCTATGACCAAGATCTGTTCATCCTCCAAACATCCCTCATCATCCTCGACCCAAACACGGTCATCGTGAGCATCCTTGACCGCTTTAAGCTCCTCCAATTCTTCCGCGGGGCGGTGGTCCATCCGACTTACGAGGGGCCTCAGCTGTCCAGCATGGTCGAAGAGGTATTGTATGTCATTATCACTCTCTTGACCGAAAAGGGCAATGCGACCAAGCTGCCGCTTCCGGTCTCCGTTCGGCGCGAGATCATCCATGCACTTGCAGCTGGACCGTGCACTTATACCGACCTCGTGAAGCGTGTTTCCGAGCGCATGGCCGATGACGTCTGTTTCGAACACGTCCTTAGACAAGTCGCCAACTTTAGAGCGCCAGAAGCGACCACCGATATAGGTACCTACGAGCTCAAAGACGCGCTGTACGACGAGGTCAACCCGTTTTATTACCACTATGCTCGAAACAGACGCGAAGAAGTCGAGGCGATGCTAAAGGCGCGGTGGAAGAAGAAGACAGGCGAGGTGGACCCTGTTATCGTGCCGAAACCAATCGGCATCGAAACTGGTCCGTTCTCGATCTTGCCGTCCCTCTTGGAATCGGAAGTACTTCTCCAAGTGATGTTTTACGCGATTTACAACATTCTGGTGTTGACGGAAGCGGCGGGGACGACGCCACCGTCCGCAGAGGCGATTCTCGATCAAGCGTTTTACCTTGTCATGATCGCGCTCGTGGAGCGTGCGTCGGTGTTTAGCCATCTGTCTGCGCTCAAGGTCTTTGAGGACAGCAAGAATTTGATCGATATCATTTGTGCGATGGAGCATGCGGAACATTTCAAGCCCTACACGGCTCGCGTGGGATGGATTTTAGGGGAGATGTCCAGGTTTGTTCCGGAGGAGGTGCAGGCACGTCGCAAGGTCGTCCCGGTCGTGGAATCTGGCGCAGATGCCGAGACGCTTAAGAAACGCGCGGCGAAGGCGCGTCAGGAGGCAATCATGGCTCAGATGAAGGCACAACAAGCGAGCTTTGCGGTCAACTTCGAGGACGTGGATGATGATGAAGACGAAGAGATGGAGGAGGCGCCGGAAGAGCTGATTCAATATGGCTCGTGTATCGTGTGTCAGGAGGATCTCAATGACTCGAAGCTGTGGGGGACACTTGGGCTGATCCAGCCTAGCCGCTTGCTCCGGAAACATCCCGATAGCCAAAGCGCGTATCTCAATGAGTTGATGGGGATGCAGCTCTCGCTCGACCGCAGTTCCCAGCAACCGCCACCGTCAACCTTCCCATCTGTGGACGCGAACCACCACGAAGACGTCACCCAGTTCGCGCCCAACTTTGATGGTTTCCCTGCGCAATATACCCGCTTTGGGTTGCACACGTCCATGTGTGGTCACATGATGCACATGGAGTGCTTCCAGGTTTACAGCACGTCCGTTCGTCAGCGGCATCGCTCACATGCAACACGAAACCATCCAGAGAACATTCTTCGCAAAGAATACATTTGTCCGTTGTGTAAGAGCCTGGGTAACACCATTCTACCTAGTTCTCGGCCATCGACGCTCCCGACTTCGACGCTCCCATTCCCCGACTGGATCCGCGCGGTGGGGATATCGATCCTCAAGTCCAAACCCGATACGGTGATGGACTCGTTGCAGTTTCGAAGCGGCACGGGCGAATTCGTTTTTTGGAGCGCGCAGGATCCCAACTATCCCGTGCAGATTCGACGCGGGGAAAACTTTGAGACGTTCAAGATGTTGGACAGCATGATGAACGCGGCCAGGGTCTTCTCACAGCAGACGCGCCATCTACGAGAGAAACCGGAACCCGATCCGGGTGAAAGGGGTTCGGGGATTTATTTGCCGGAGGAGCTCATCGGCTACACGATCGCCTCGATCGAGGTAGCAATTCGCGGGACGGGTGCGAGTGCGAGTGGGAACGTCGCGGACGGCTTGACGGAGACGCAAATACGGATGGTACGGTCTCTGCTCGGATGTTTGGCCTCGTTGACGAAGATCGAGCTGGAAGGAAGACCAGACGGAGGGAAGGAGGCGGTGAAACAGGCCATTATCAAACGCCTATTGCCAGAGTGGAGCAGGACATCTCTCACGTCGTATTCTTATCCCTTGCTCC
Organism: Xerocomellus chrysenteron; assembly: GCA_038093415.1. NCBI lineage: Eukaryota > Fungi > Basidiomycota > Agaricomycetes > Boletales > Boletaceae > Xerocomellus > Xerocomellus chrysenteron. The sequence continues at coordinate 11,871 of JBBPSD010000397.1, read as the reverse complement.
TCCGTGATCCGTTTACAGTGCTCGTCGAGACAGCTGCTGTCGCCCCAGAGATGCTCCAGCACGTTCTGGTGCTGTGTTACTATGCGTGCCTAGCACGCACCGTCATCGGAATGGTCTACGTCTTGAACAAAGCGCGGTCTTGCAATTCCATTCAGGTCGTGTCGCGAAGCCATGCAGAGCTATTTGGCGACGTGCGAATGTTTTTCATGTCCGTCGTCCGTCACTCGCCTGTGTTTGAGCACACCGCAACGCTCGTGTTCGAGATGTTTGGCGAAGCTCGGATCGAGAAGCTCTTGTACGCGTTCACGCTGCCTTTCCTCCGACGCGCGGCCATCCTATGCCGTTCCGTTCTCCCAAATGCGTTCACGACACTGTCGTCGGGTGGTGCTGGAGATAACGAGTACCAGCGTCTTCTCACGTTGCTACACATTCCCCCACTATCGGATCTACCTAACCAAGACACCCTCCAAAACGCGCTCTCCGGTTGGTGCGCACACTATGGCCATTCCCATGCGGCATCCCAGCTCAACTGTGGTGTCGTCCTGGATTATCCCGCTATCTACCGCCTCGCGCGACTTCCGACCGTGCTCGACAATCTGTTCAACGGGCGGGACAAGGTGATGCGGTGTCCGCGATGCAATACCGTACCGACCGATGCGGCTATTTGTTTAATATGTGGTGCGACGTGCTGTATGCTCAGTCATTGTTGCATGGACATGGACTCGAACGGGCGAGGGGAATGTAACACGCACACGCGAGAGTACGTCGAACCCTATCATTCCGTTTGCGCTTGGGTGTGCTCACGGGGACGCGATTTCAGGTGTGGCGGCGCGATAGGGCTGTATTTCATCGTCAAGCGATGTTCGTTGCTTTACCTTTACGCCGGCAACGGGTCGTTTGCGCAGTCGCCTTATTTGGACGTACATGGAGAAGTCGATATCTCGATGAGGTGCGTTTGACCTCGCCCGTTTTTTACGTTGCAGGTTCGGAATACTCAACTGCCAACGTTTTTATAGACGGGGGCGGAGACAGTACATCCACGGTCCGCGATGGGACGAGATACGAAAGACGTGGCTCAACCATGGTATTCCGACGGCCGTCGCGCGGAAGCTGGAGAGCACGATCGATAGCGGTGGGTGGGAGATGCTATAAGCAATGGTGTCCGTCTGCGTTTGTCAATAGAACAGTATTTGCATTCATGTATTAGAGTCACAAATGTATGTATTCGAGCAGACGCGCTCAGATTGAAAGTAGGGATCAAGCTGCGTGACCGTTGACGAGGAGGGCGTCCTTGAGTCTAAAGACGGTTCGCTCTAACCCGAGTACGTCGATCGTTTCGGGGATGGTCGGACCAGTCTAAGGGTAAAGAATGAGGGTCAGCAAAGGGGTTGGAAAGCAAGACGAGGGGAGAACCGACCTTCATTGCGGTCAAAGCGTGCCGAATGGCCGTCATGAATAATTTTTGCTTGAGCCCGGTCGCATCGCAGGCAGCGTGGACGAGCGAGGAGAGGTTGGAGACGCCGCGCGTGTCTGGCTCGGCTTCGAGGTGGCGGATGGTGGCATTTAGCGCACGTCCTGCAGTGCGGATGCGCAGTGAGAGAAGGGGAGGTACGAGGTGAGTTCGGCCGAGGGGCCGAATAAAAGGTACCCACGATAATCGTCAGTCGATATCGATTCGCGCATGAGCTGCGCCTCGGGCGTCCGATAATCTGGATCCACGAAAAGGTAGGGAGCCAAGTTGGGCACTTGTTGTATGTTGGTTATCCGTCCCTAGTCATGAAGGCACATTTAGTTGGATCATGAGGCAGGCCAAGAAGGCCTCACCTGTAACACATGGATGACCTTGGCAATGTATTCCGGGGTCGTGTATTGGCTGTCAAGAAAACATCAAGCAAACGTGGCATTTTTGTCCCGTATTGCACGACCTACCTGGACGGGAAAGAAGCTCGTACGAGATCGTGTATGCCGCGTGCATGTTGCAACGTTCCTTGGTCGTTCTTCCAGCTGCGCATGAGATGGTGTTTGTTGAGGTATTCGAGTTTGGCGGGCTCCAGAACTTGTCGACGATGCGTCAAGGATGCGAGATCAAACTTTTTTCGCGGATTTTATTCGATTGGATCAAGGGTGGGATATTCGAGACGCACCTGCTCGATGAGTTCTGGCAACGTCAGGATAGTCGTGCTTTCTGGACTGCGGATGGTGGCAGTCGGATCCGAAGGGGATCGCGCTGCTTGTCCCCAGCCTGCCAAGGCTAGCCAATTAACCAATGCCTCTGGCTCCCACCCCCTTTTCTAATGTTTTGTTTGATTGTAGAGGCGGAGATGGATAAGCATGGTTGCACCACATACCATGAACTCCTGGACTGCAACGTCACCCTTGCGTTTTGACATCTTGGAACCATCTGGATTGAGCAATATAGGGAGATGTGCAAATTGGGGTGGCTTGAGTAAAAGACAAGAATACAAGTCGAGATGTAACGGAAGAGACGGAAGCCATTCCTAAGGATGATGTGTAAAGAAGAGTTCGCTTGGAGGGACCGCGGGGACTTGCCTCTCCTCGGATTACGTGGGAGATGCCCATCTCATGGTCATCGACAACAGAAGCAAGGTGGTAAGTAGGGAACAAGTCGGACTTGAGGAGGACAGGATCGGTTGGCAGAGAAGCATGAGCATCCCGCAAATCTCCAAAGACGATGTCATGCGCCTGAATACGTTGAGGGAGCCTATCGTCCTAGACAAACAGTCAAAAATAAGGCCAAGACTGGGGCGATGACATACGTTGAGCCTGACAATGGACTTTTCGCCGGCACGGACACGTCTTGCGGCCTCTTCTTCGGCGAGATGAAGACATGCCTTGTCATACGTTGAGTTGGATCCGGCACGAGCTAACCTCTCCCTTGTAGCAGCTAGTTTGTCTGGGGAGCAGAAACAGCGGTATGCGTGACCTGACTGCAGGAGTGGCTGAGAGGGAAAACAGTCTGGCAGGAGTAGCGCGAACCTCCAAGAGCCGATGCGCGTACGAGTGATACAAGTCTAGACGCTCTGACTGCCAGAAAGTTGGTGAAGACGACCATGGAATTAACAACTATCATGTACCTGATGATACGGGCCATGTGGCCCATCCAAACTAGGGCCTGTTGGGGAAAAGTACCACCGTCAAGTTCTCGGCGCTCAGAGTCCCGATTTAACTTTACCAAAATCATAGGAGAGCCCAGCCCAAGTCAACGCTGACCGAATACCGTCGAGAGCTCCCGGAACACACCGCGACTGCGCAGACGGTAAGTTTAAAGGTAGCAAAGCAGAGAATACAGCGCACGGCATCTGTGTCTTCGATTCGAAGTATCCACTGGCCACCGTGTTTCTTTGCGAAAAGATGGTTGTAGAGAGCTGTTCGAAGACCCCCGAGGTGCAGAGCGCCAGTGGGAGAAGGGGCAAAGCGTAGCAACACTGTCATTTGATTACCACCTTGCTCAAAGTGCCAGTGGCGGTACAAAGTTTAGCGAGCGCGGCTCGGCTCAGCCTTGGACTTGTTGGTCCGAAATCCCAGGCGGAGATCTGGACCCATGTTCAGCGTTTACTGACACAAACAGCATGTCGGATCTGACAGTCCTCGTCTCGCCCACACCATTGTACCCCAAACAGAACTCGTTGGGTTTCAATTTCGCCCGTCGAAGTGAAAATGACCTCACCCGACCAGTCATGGTCACGCTCGAGAGCGTCGACACAGACGAAGACGGTCCCCATTCGCCTGTCGAAGTTTCCATCTTGAACACGACCCTTCTGTCACCCCCAAGGAGGACGTTCAAGGCATCGAGGTCTCCACCGCCCCAGCGGCCGGCTTCAGCTCCTCCTCTCACCATTCTGCCAACCTCATCCGAGGAGTTGCTCGATACTCTGCCCATAGCAGACGTGCCCAGGCGTTCTTTCTCTTCATATACGCCCACAGACAACAGTGAACTCTCTCGTCCACCTCCCCCACTTTGTGAGTGCTCGCACTGGTCCGTCAGGTGATGGGCTCTAAACGTGTCATGACAGTTCGTCCCACTACCTTTTGGCGAAGGACAAAACGGTCGGGTGTAGCAGGCGCCTCATACTCCCCTTCGTCACATCTTATTCGTCGGTCCACCTTCATCGCTGCTGGTCTTTCATTGGACAAGCCTGAAGCAGACCTATCTGCTCTTGGCGTGGAATCACGAGTGCAATTCATCGTGCTCGGTCCCGGCTACAATCCATAATATCGAATCTTCCCGGCAGGAAAGCATGGTGTATATACAGTCATTGGGTACAAGATCTACTACTCCCTTTAATCGCTTTACCTACCTCAATCCATCCAGGTGTTGTCAACCGGTACAGAATCAACCAAGCAATTCCATTGGCACCGAGCAATTCATACGATGATCAGTCGCCGTATTATACAGCGGGAGGCACGCCAACTTCGACTCCTTTGCTTACGGATACCTCGGACGCCGATACAGACGGAGCCACCACTGTTCAGGACGTCGTTCTCTCTAGCGACCTTCCTACCGTTTCTTTAATTCAGGTCACTGCGTTGCCCCCAGCGACGACATCACCCCAAGCTGTCTTGCCGAAGCTTCCGTACCATCGCCAGCTGAATGTACTCTATCTCATCCCCCTGTTCGTTGCACTCGGTGTTGTGCTTGGTGCCATAACTGCCGTAATCTTGCTCAAATGGCGGGAAAATCGACGTCGTTTATTTCGCACTTCAACTCTCCTGCCTGGCCCTCCCTACGTCCCACCAGCAAATGACATTGAAGAGCGTTTGCTCGTTCATGGATATCCGAGTATGGAACAGGTGTCCCTTTTTGCTGCCACTCCTAGCAAATTTACCGTTCATGGTTCACGATACATACCCAAACGAACGCTCGCGTGGCAGACTCTTGAGGCAACTCAGCCCCCTTATTCACAGCCGACCTACACCCAGACTATTGTTCCCTCGAGTGATGGAGAGAGGTTCACGGTGGTCACAGAGGAAGACCCATTCCTTATGACATCCCCGATGATTATGCGGCAGTCTCCCAAACCATCGGACGATACCTCTCTGCCAAATATACGTATTTCACCATCGTTACCAGATCCCACCTCCGGGGACTCCGGCCACCTTAAAGCACAGCATACCAATTTACCGAAGCCATTCCGACGTAGCATGTTTGACATTTTGAAACTCAAAGGTCGTTACCTCCCGGTACCCGGTGCACGCAAAGCATATGGTGTCGTCACGTTGGACGATGAACCTGCTGATAAAACCCCTGCGAACCCAGTGCGCCGGGTTAGCAGCTTAAAGACAACGCTTGCTGGCGAACGTCGTTCTCGCAGCGCCCGCCGCTCTTTGGATGGTGGTTCCTACATCAGCGACACGGAGGACGCACTCGGGCTACTTGGTTCGCAGGATGAAAAGCATGATCTCGCAGATGCCCCGGCAAACTTGCCAATGCAGACCCTTCGTCTCAAGGAAGGCACGTTACCTCCTCCCACTCGGGGTGAAAAAACGAAGAAGCCGCGCAAGGTGACTCCGTTTACCTCGGAGCCCAAAGGGTCGCCGAAAGAGGCAATATACAGCGAGGACGAGCCAACAAACACGCGTAGAGGGGATGGAATTGAGGAAGAGAAACATCCTGACATCTACACGAAGGTACCTCGACGTCGTCGTTCCCGAACACCCCACAAAGAGCTATCGACCGGTGGTGCCTCGAGGCGGTCTTCAGCTCCTGATACGCATGCATCGGTCTTACCTCTCAGCCCACCCTCGTTGATGTCACCGCCACTCGAAAAGTCCCTCTTTTTCACTTCACCCTTGTCTTCGAGTGCGTCTCTCGCAAGCCGCATGAATCCCCTTGCCTCCACCCGTTCCTCGTCTCTGCATCATGTAGACAGATCGCCCGAGCTTTCTCTTTTCCCATTACCCTCTAGTAAGACAAAGACGAAGAAAAAGCTGCGGACCAGCAGGCCGGAACCCCCCTTGCCTTATCCCTCATACCCCGATCACGATCATACCAAGCCAACTCCGCGAGAGCGTTCCACACCTGCTAACATCAAGTGGCGGTCCGTTTCCCCCGGTTCTCCAGTGCCAAAGGGCCGTTCCACCAGTGCAGCGCACCGAGAAAGCACGACGGGCATATGTTCACTTGGGTCGCTATCCCCAACGAGTCTTGCGACTGCCTTGGCTTGTTCCTCGAGCTCAGACGTGCTGAACAAGGTGAATGACATCGTCGCCCTGGGTTACACCAAGAAGCGGACATCTATGGGAGGAGCGGTTGCGGCGAGCTTGCCTGATTCTATCTGATACCCAGAGCTTTGTCGTGGATGAGGGTGTAGGTTAGCGGAATCGTGACGATACATATGTGCTTCGATCTAGCTTTGCAAGTAGTCTATGATAACCTGCCTGTGATGATTTTTTTCCCTGACCAAATAAGTTCCGTCAGGATAAAAGAAGTATGTCACGGACTGCAGTACTGTTTATGTTGTCCCAGTAAGAGCAGCTTACCTCCACCCTCGAATATCGGAGAATGTATACTCAATTGATCAACTCGGGTTCGTCATGTGTAAACATGGTTGAATCTTTGCTGTGAGCATGGAGATAACACCTGATTTGACGCGCAAATAGTGAACCAGTCTGTAATGATCATCCAGTCATGCGCGTACAGGATTTCGCAGAGGTGGCAAACCCCCGAGCTTTGTAACACTGATTATTGTCCTTAGAGCAATGATAGTACATGTGGTGGTGGTATGCATGGGTAACGTATGGAACTACGTAATTTCAAGTTGCTCGAGGGTACTGGATGTCAAGGAAGAGAAGCCGAGAATGCGAAAGAAAGAAAAAGTTACAGAGATCTGTCGTATAAGTGGCCATGGTGTATGTATGCGCAGGTCCGTTCGTTCTCAGGGTGATGGTGGGGACGGTCTGGAGGTGGATGCGGGCGGTGGTGATTGGACTCGGGCTACCTGTCGCCTCGGGCGGTGTTACAGTTTACTAGTAGGTCCCCGTGGGTCTTCTTGAAGCGCTGTATGGTTTGTATGAATGCGAGCGTTAGTTTGGTGCAGGAGGGCCGCCACCGCCAGAAGACAGGATATGTTGCGGGCTTTGCGGTGTAGTTTTCTGCGTAGGCGGCCGCGGGCGTTTTCGTTGTGGGGGAGTTTTAGGAGGAAGTGTGGTACGGCTTTGAGTGGGCGCGGGCGGTGAGGGTGTTATGGGTCCGCCTTTGCGATCCGGTGGAGATACTTGTTGAGTGGTGCTTAGCCAGTTCTCACCCCCGAGCCTCTCCAAGCACTCCAATACTAAGCCAAGTGAGATCAATCCAAAGCTCTCTGGCCCAAAAGTTTCACTCGTAGCCTTTGCGAGGCTGAATCTCCAAGCGTCCCACGCAACGGCTAGCTTTTCCTGCAGCGCACTCTCCGAAAGACCCTCCAACCTTCCGACGAGTTGTTCCTTGACATCTTGGACGAGATATCCCATGTTTTCCCTCATCGCGCGCAGCCGACTAGTTCGGTACCCCTTATGTGTGCTCTTGGCCAAGATAGTCCCGATCACGAGCTCTTCTTCGCGCAGTCGATATCCAGGCGCTTTGGATAGAGAGAACGCGCTCGAAATGTATGCGAGTTCTTCGCGGTATGTCACATACAAGGATTCTATCCATGTCGTCGGTGTATGGGCGGACGACCCCGGCAGGCAGTGACGACGGACAAGCGGATCAAGCACTTTGGAGATCGGATGTGCCTCTGCGCTTCCCTGATGTGGGGGAAGAGCGTCGGGAATGTCTTCCAGAGTAATACCACGGTAGAGGTGACCAAGCGCGCGATCAGACTTGTAGTAATCTGAGCGACGGGCATCCTCTTCCGCCATGTCCCAGTCAGGTTTGAATTTGATAAGCGATCTTGGCATGTGCCGGATATCCACTTTGTTCCCGTTCTTTGGGTAATCAACGGCCCAGCTGTGCATCTCTGCCAACTTGATGCAATCCAGATCGAGTGTCCCGAGCTTCAGCACGTTTGTCAGCTCAGCGGGGGAAAGCGGAACAATACATACTTTGGACTGGTCTGTTCGTCGTAGCAACTAGTAAGATAACGTCGTACGCATCTCAGAAAGTCAACTCACCTGCAATCGTAATGTGTTTGTTGGCGACCAATCCCTAGAGTGGAGTTCCATGAGTACATGGACGACGTTCGAGAAGAAAGGCGATCTCTCATACCACGACATCCGAGTTGATATATTCGATGATAAAGTCACAGACATCATTAATTGTGCTGGGTCTGTCGAGCTTGAAGGGCTCTACTGGCGGATATGACGCGGGGTCATGGTGTTCAGGGACTAGGAGATCTCCGTATTGAATGACTCCATACGTATCACTGAAAACCTATGAATTATGTTCCTGATTGGGAGAAGGGCGAGCGACATACCCGTCGAGATCACCTCCCGCCAAAGCGTTTGGCAGTGACCAAGTTCCTTTCGCAAAGGTCATCACCCGAGACGTAAAACGTCGGCTGAGATCACACCTACCGGTGGTTGGGAATACGACGACATTCTTCAGATGACCGAACAGACATACACGATCTTTAGGGGGAGGTCCAATAGCATATACTCGTTGTACTATAGATTCGTCAGCCATCTGGATTGTGCACAATGGAAGAGATGAGTTACCATCTCCAGGATGCATGACAGGGTTTCGAGATATGAGACACATTCCCTGAAGATAACGAGGTTCCTCATCCTCAGGATTTTGCACGCATGCTGAAAACTTGGTAAGGTTGTTATCCTCAGTAATCGGACTAAATACATACCGAAGATCTTTCCTTGAGGCAGGTAATACACATTCTTCAGACCTTTTTTCACGTATGCTGGGCCCTCATCCGCGACCCCAACAAACGTGTAGCTGTTTGGAATCTGGAGACGGGCCTCGTATTTCACTGCGCGTAACACGTGGTTGATCGCGCACGCGCGAAGTCGCGCCAGGAATGGTGTTTCCAATGGTTGCTGCAAATGATTTGGTTTCAGTTCTAGTCCCAATGCGTTCAGTTTCCTGAGAATCGAAGCAAGTCGGTAATTGTAACATAATTGGTTTGATTCGAGTAATTTCGCATATAGAGCTGCAGAATTGTGGGCCATTCGTGTTTCGGCCACGGCATCTTTTTGGAGCTGCATGAAGACGTCCTTCGGTGCACCACGGTCTTCGAGTACCATCACCAACGGTCTATGATATAACCAAGGTGATGAACATCTCCGCGTGGGCGAAGACTAACACCAACCTGTTCAGGTAAGGAATGTTGGGCTTGCCGAAAGCTTGAGCGATCTCTATCGTTCCATATTCCTCTCCAGGCACGTCAAATTTCTTCATGGAAGGCCGAATACACATGTGAATCCCTTCTAATCTCGAATCCACAGAGACGACACCTTTGCATCCCAGGAATCGAATCTGATACTGTGCAAATATCCAGCGAGCGCCTGTGGGGGATATTGAATTTAACACTTACGACGGACGGTATGATGGAATGCACTAAAAAAGTAGGATTGTCCCCGCATAGGGCCTTCCAGATCAGCTCCGCCAAACCGGGTGATATCGTGCCAACGCCGTCCGTAAAGTTGATCCCTTTCTCTACGATGTCGGGTAACTCAGACCACTGATCTCTCCCGATGCGGACGGAAGGGTCTGTTGCCGAGAAGGCTTGCTAAGCAATAATCAGTGGACGACGATTAGAGGAGATTCGGAGGTCATGACCCACCGCCATTCGTGCTCCATACTTGGATGGACTCATTATGACCCCGCTGAAGTCTCCAAGCGAATCGCGTATATTTCTAGCAGTCACCAGGCCCTTTTCTGGGTGCCGAAACGGGCTGATATACCAAACGGCGTGTTCCCTAAGAGCCGAAGACGAATATCCCAAAAAGTCAAAGTGTCTTCCAGCGAGTTTAAATCCTCCTTTCAGCAACTTGCCAACACGTTCCTGCAGGTAAGATGCACCATCGACATTTCGATCCCACCTATATTGAAGGCGATCCTCGTCACGAAAGTCGACACGAAGGAAATGATCCTCATAGCCTTCGTATTCACGTATGACTCTATTGGATTGAGTGATGGTCGGCCCTTCCAGGAGTAGCCGGGTTGGTGTGAACGTGACGTGATGACAGAAAAATCGACTTCTAGGAGGAGATGTCCGCGGATGCTGAGCTTTTTGCTCTAGGACGTTCTCGAAGCACTCGAATATACGTTGCCCCAGGGGGCGACGAGTAGCAGCTTCCACAAAGCGCCGCATGATGTCACCTGCCGTATCCCCAAGAGAATGGATCAGTTGTTCAATCCGTGGACGAAGCTCCATCAATTCCTCCGTATTGGCAACGCCGTTATGTAAAAGGGCTTCGACCTGAAACGCAACCCGCCAATTCGAAGAAAGAACCGGAGATCGTAGCCATGCCGCAATTTTGTGAATATTATTGTAGCAAAAGAAAGTTTGGCGACCATCAGCATTTATGGCCACTCCCTGCTTCGGTGGGTGTAGGGATGAGGTCTGACAATAGTGCTCGAACCTCTTCAGGACGTGTCCAAAGTCGTAGTCAGTGACATCGTATAGCACGACGCGCAGATGATGTGCATAGGGGGAAACGGCTTTGTGACCTGCATTCAGGGATCCCACACGAAGTAGGTATTTTTCCCTCTTGTGCGCATCTAAGAGAGGGCGATGTATTTCCTCTTGTTGGATTACGGGGGGGTGAAATAAATTGAAGCAGATATCTGGTCATCATTTGTAAGAAACGCCTTGACCACAATGCGATCACGCACAAGGGTCTGTGGAATCATGTCCCATTTCCATTTCGTTGATACTCGAAAATCGAACAATGATGTTGTGGAATATTTGTTCCTGCGCTGGATCGCCAATCTAGTACGGTCAGGAGGCTTGATGTTCAACTAGCTAGATGAGAGCCTTACTCGAATCCGAAGGGATTTATACTCGTACTCAAAGAAAAGCAACCCCATACTCTGCCGGCTAAGGTTTCGATCCCATTCAACGGAGAATGACCGAGGATCTTGAGGGTTTCCACCTTTCGGGTGATAGAAGGTGCCTAGCGATGGAGAATGAGACCATCATTAGCTCACGCACTGCAATGAACTGGGTCGATTAACACAGACCAATTTGAACATGCGTGAGGTGGAACGGATCGCAGAGGGTGTCGATCCTCCGTGCACGGTCTCTTGCGATTTCTGGATCTACGAAAGGTGCCTTTTCGAGTTCATGGACCAAGGGCATTTCAACCGCATTTCTGGTAGGGAAGAACTTGAGCCTTTTCCCCTTCACTTTGATGAAGATCTGATCCTTCTCATTGAAGCGCTGAAACTTCCTCCCTTCCGATTTCGTCATAGTGAGTGCTCCGGAGCCATCGTTTTGTACGCCGCACGCTGGCTTCTTGTTCAGTATAACCTTGAAATTAGGCAGACGTTCCTTTGGTCCAGTGACAAAAAGTCCAGGACAGGCGTGTAGGACCTGTTTCGCGATTTCAGCCGTTACCTCCCATTCATCGGCTTTGAAATGGACGTTTTTGATACAAAATTCCATTATGACGGTAGAGCTGTGTTGAAGTCGCTGCTCGTTGATGAGTTCAAAGTCGAATCGATAAGCATTCCACTAGTAGAAGCCCCCAACGTCCGCCGAAACCTTCTTTCCTGTCACGGTTCCGGGCCCGGGCCGCCCGCATATTCACAAGGATAAGAAACACAGATCTCTTGAGGTTGAACGTTCCCAACGCTGGTCATTCATCACAAAAACTGCAAAAAAAGGATAGGCCCCTATATGTAGTTGTATGTGTTTTCTGAGTTTTTTTTTCGCCGTCGCAGGAGGGGGTCATATAGTCCAATGTCCGTGACTTGAA
>JBBPSD010000396.1:0-26539 GCA_038093415.1 Xerocomellus chrysenteron | reverse complement strand
CTGTCGCCCTTGATGTTGCCTGTTGCGCCCTAGTCATGTAACTGTGTCGTGTCTGAAAGTGTGTTGAATGTGGCCCATGGTGAGTGTGTCATTTATTCGAAGAGTGACCTATTGGTATTCGGTAATACATGGTTCTCTGGTCAAGCAAGTTCCCGTGGGGTAGCGACTGTACCCGCCAACGTCTACACAGTCATTACCACCAGTTGTGCACTCTATCGTGCAGATTCGTGGTTGAGAAAACATGAAACACTAAATGTGAATTAAAGTGTGTATTCTACAATCATCCATTGTGCTACTCCCTACCCAGACCCCTTGAACCCACCGCCACTGTAATACCTAGTCTGGTGACCAGACCCTGAGGCAAGCCGCCGATAGACGGTCTGGTAGGGTGTTAGGGGAGATTGCTGATTGATCGGGACACGTGATTGTCGACCAATGAAACGTCTATCGACGGCTTAGACTGGTTCTGGTCACAAACTATGTAATACCCACCACCCCCCGCGTCCGCACCCACTGGCTAGTACGTACGAGGCTCGACAACGCCAGCTTCGCCGTGCTGACGGCGAATGTCCTGTTTGACGAGGGAGACCTTGTACACCTTTTGTTCGGAGAGGCGGCTATGGAGTTTTGTATGAATGGTTACCCACCACTAAAATTCCGCTCACGATGCGGATCGCAAGCTTTATTACGACCACCGTCAACTTTGATGAGTCATGTATTCCCAATCTGTTTGACCTGTTCAATCCGATGCGGTAGTTAAAGGAATCATTGACATGTCTGAGCACTTTGCTCCATTATTGAAACGTTGACGCAGCGATGACGCTTCATTGAAAGGTTCGCCGTCCCCAAAAGCGGTTACATTTGCATTTAGATTCCTTGCGTTCACTGCCCGTAAAAAGACTTACGAGAAATTCGTATTGCACAGATTGATCATGAACTTATCTGATGCTATCGAATCGTAGGCGAGCTGCCCCTGGCGTTTATCTGGCCCTGCGCGTAGATATGATTTACGGTTGGCCTCGAGCTGTACCTGATTATATCTGGCTGGTCTGGTGACCATTGTGTATGTAAGTATGTGGAGACCGGGCAAAGGATAATGCAGAGTTACGTCGCCGCGGCTGTGCCGCCGGATAGCGTGACCTGCCACCACCAGTGGCACACTCACTGGCAGCCCATTGCGGACTCGGAAGGTTCGTTTGATCTCCTCTTGCTACTACCCCCATCATAAGGTGACAAATCCTACTGTATTGCAAGCTTCTTGGCGGTAAACTCGACAATGCGCCAAGCACCACTGGCTCGACGCGGCATGCCGCGCACCCAACCTGGTGGCCACAACGACCGTCGAGAGATGACTCGATGGGGAAAACGTCCAACCATTAATGCTTGACGTTATCGTTATCTACATTGTCCATAGTACGAGGCCTGCGTGACTCTATTGGTGGCCTCACGACGAGCCATATTCAAGTTGGCACATCTTTTCCCGTCAACCAATCTATGTCCCATCGCGAATCGCGATCATCTAGACGCTGAGCACTTTCTGCTGCCAGTGAACTCGATACATCCACGGTCATTTACCTACGGGGTCTTTACTCACATCTCGGGGGCAAATACTGTGTGCGACACTTGAAACCCACCTCCACTATCTTGTCTCAGCGCATAGGATGTCCCCAAGTGTATCGTCAATTCAGACTGTGAGAGAGATCCCACTGGCACCATGCGGTATTTCAGACGCAAAGGAGGACTTGGATGAGCTTATCCAGTTTCCCGAAGGCGGCACTGCAGCGTGGTGCACGGTCATTGGCGGGTACGTGCCACTGTCACTGTTTCCTTCGGATACTGAGTAACACAATTTGTTGTCGTGACAGGGCGCTGGTCCACTTCTGCGGTTTCGGGTAGGCGTAATCATTTTACTTTTGCAAACGATGTGCGCACTCACACGAAAAAAGGTACATCGCGGCGTTTGGCGTTTATCAAGGTATGTCCCTTCCTGTGAATACCCTCCGTGGTCCTATATTCATGGTTGCAGATTTTTACACCTTGCACTATCTAACTAATGAATCACCGTCTGCGATATCGTAAGTCTTATCTACAGCTTTGCCATGTGTGTGTGTGTGACTCGAAACGTGGTTGATAGTTGGATAGGAAGTACCGATGCGTTTCTGGCGCTTGCTTCGAGTCTTGTTGCAGGCGCCCTCTATGATCGGGGTTATTTGTATGTCCTAACCGCCTCGGGCGTTGTCCGACTCACGATGCTAATTATTCCAAGTTATCATCTGTTAATCGGAGGGTCGTTACTCCAGTCATTCACCTTGTTCATGCTCTCGCTCACCAAACCAGGTCAATATTATCAGGTCCGTCATTCGGCTACCAATATATTGAATGAGCTGTCCCAACGAGTTGGAACGACAGGTCTTTCTTGCTCAAGGGATCGGCCTCGGTGTGGCTCAGGGGATGCTGTACGTCCCGACCATGGCAGTGGCATCTCAGTATTTCCGCCAACGTCGCACGCTTGCAATGAGCCTCATCTCCACTGGATCATCACTCGGATCGGTTGTCCACCCCATCATGTTAAATAAATTGTTTAACCGGAGCGTAGGCTTTGCCAATGGTGTGCGGATAAGTGCTGCATTCGTCAGCGTCCTGCTTCTTATCGCCTGTCTCCTTATACGTACGCGGTTGGAACCACCTAAAAATCCAACAAGTTACTTGTCGGTCGGAAAGGATATGGTCCACGACGTGCCTTTTTGTATTATGTGCGTTGGGTATGTGTCTATCCACTTTCCATAGCTATTCTTCATGACTGATCTCACTGATGCGGCAGATTTTTATGCTTTGACATCGGATACTATTTCCCGCTTTTTTACTTTCAATTGGATTCTGTCCAGCATGGGAATCCAGAGACGTTCTCGTTCTACTCTGTTTGTGATTTTTTGCTGCTCCCTGGGCCACTTGATACTGACCGATCTGTTACCCGTCCAGTTAGTACTTTTGAATGGGGGAAGTTTGATAGGTCGATTGTCTACGGGATTTATTGCACCCTACGTCGGCGTGCCCAGGCTAATAGTCATATCGACTGCCGCGTGCGGTATTCTTATTCTCGGCATGATCGGCCTGGACCGGATCCCGACGGTCGTGGTACTCGGGACGATCTATGGCTATTTCTCTGGCGTTTGTCAGTCGCTTTCATTTCCGAATTCGTAGGGTCGGACGATTGAACTGAACACGGACGTTTGCGGGCAGACATCGCATTGACATCGCCCCTCATCGCCTTCCTTACCAGCGATCTCTCGGAACTCGGGTTCGTTGTTTCCACGCATCCGGTCATTTATGCAGAATGCTCATACACCAGCGATCTAGTGCTCGCATGGGAATCAGCCTGATGGCCGCTGGCTTCGGAGGTCTTCTTGGTGCGTTCTCGGTCCGAGTTATTTCACACCATCGTTCAACACCCCACTCAAAGGCGGGCCCATTTCGGGTGCGCTGCTTACCTCGCAATACAAGTGGTGGCGACCCTCGCTCTTCAGTGGGGTACGATCTCGTTTATCCATTCAGAGGCAACTTGCTGACATGTTTTAGTAGCTCATTGCCCTCACCGGGTGTTCGCTACTGATCATGATGCAATTCACGCTGATACGTCGTCGGAAACGCTCGACTGAGAAACAGGAACCTTGAGGCCCAGCGGGTCGCGAGGCATAACTGCAACCCATTGCCCATATCATATCCTGGGAGAGGTGAAAATATTTTAAATAAGAGTCTGACGAGCGTAGGCGTAGCTAAAATAGCTGTCTAGTGTACATATTCCTGCAAGTAGTGTACAATCCGAAATTCCGTCTGTGGTATGGAATGACGTGTTAGTCATCAAGCATGCAGTGCATTGAACGTCCTGAAGCAACCCAGGGCTATTCCTGCGGTGGTGGTATAGATCAAAACGCGGATTGCAAAGGGATTATGCGTCAGGAACGGGTATGGGACTAGAAATCGCCATGCCAACGAAACCAGCGTCAGAATCCGATGGGTGTCGGGCTGCGGGGGACGACAGGAACTCACAGGATCCGTTGAACGTGGCGCAATATTCTATGAACGAAGCATACCAGATGGAAAAGACGACGAGGGCCGCCGGCGCAGCCTTGCGGGCGTATGTCCTTGAGAACTTGGATTCAAAGACGAAAAAGTCGATCAAGAGGGTGAATAAAGGTGAGGCATGCAAGGCCAGATCGGTCGGGAGCGGGAGTCGTGGCTTTGTGGGAGGCAAGATGAGGTGTGGGCGGAACCAGATGAGGGACCAGTAGATGGTCGAGATGACGAATGCCATCTGCGCAAGGGTGCCAGGTCAGCTCGTGGTGTGCGGCGCGAGGAATCCCTTACCGGCATCGATACCATCAAGAGTCCTCTCTTGACGTGACGAACGACTGTTGTCGTACTGTCAGTCTGCACGTTCTCGCTACCGCAACACTTACCCTTCACGGACGGGAACACGTCGCAGAAGAGACTGACGGCCATGCATGCCCATGCAATGGCCAGCCTATCGGGGCGACGGGCGCAAGTTAGCTCTGCATGATACGCGCCCGAGCACTAGGAACTACGTTACCCTTGGTTCGTTAGAAACTGAAAGTAACCACCCTTTTGGCTCGGGGTCATCGACCGCCCCGGCATCGTCTGAACTATGTAAAGGAGATTGAACCACCCCCACGCCATGATACTTGCCGCGGTTGCATGCAGAGCGAACGCCGAGAGTCGTCGCATATTAGTTGAATGGGTTCAAGGGATGTACTTAGTCTGAACGAGGTGCGGACATGAATATCGCAACGTGTGCAAGGCACTGCCAGGCAGGAGGTGAGATGAAATGTCATCATGTCATTGTCAAGGCGCGCCGCGCACTTAACGTTTAACTCCGAACTCGATCCACGACGGCGACCACATGCACCGCCGTGCGCTTGCACTCTCGCGCTCGCTCCACGTCTCTTCTGCATCTCGACACCTAGTCGGACCCAACGACCCCATCTCCAACCTCCGCCCCATCATCTACACCGACGCGCCCACCCACGGACAGCTCGAATCACACGCCAGCTGGCACCCCTACTCTCTCCACGAGTTCACAGATTCGGCGCCGCACGACCATACGCTCGAGCTGCAGCACAAGCTTGCCCGAGAACAGCTCGACGCGTTCAATCACAATTACTGGACAGATGTACGTCGCGATAACGTCCCGTTGGATCCCGGTTCGTTTACTCACGAAGTCACGCCAGAGCAACACGCGGTTCGAAACAGCCAAGCAATCTGTCTTGACGTCTCTTCCTGAATCAGCCTCGTCTGAAACGCGTGAAAATGCTCTCTCAGAGTTTTACAAGAAGTGGGTGATGCAGGAAAAAACGAGACAGGACGAATACTCTACCGAATGGCGAAAGCGTAATTGGGACAACATCCTTCTCGCCGCTCGTGTAGAGTACCAGTGCTTCAAGCGTCGCATTCTATGACGGACGAAAAAAGTATCGCTGCTACATCGACATGTATTTAGGGTGACCGGTCCCACTACAACAACTGACGATCATCGCATTTCGTATCCGAGTTCCTCCATAGCCAACTCCCTCACTCTGAAGTAGACATCTTCCAACTTCATTTTCTCCACCATCGAACTCTCAGCCCTAAAGTCTCTTGCCAGCTCGCCCACCACCTCAACCGGCGTGCCAGGGAATCGTGACGACGTCTCCGGCATGAGAGGGACGGGTAGACATTGCAAAGGATCGAGGTCAAAGCCCTCTGGCAGCGAATCATTTGGAGAGGTCGAGGCAATCGTTGGCAGAATGAGAATGAGAGTGTGGTATAACGCGGTCGCGCAGAAGCGGGCTTTTAGTTGAGCGTCGGTAACGTTGGACGTTTGGCGGATGGCATCCCAGCTGTAAAGTACGATTCTGAACATAAAGAAGCATGCCAAGAGTGTTAGACGTACTCGTCATGGTAGTACACTCGACACCAAGCCCTTCTGAATGACGATAGTCGGCGAACATCTGGAGTGTCCTGCGTGGCAGACTCAGCATCTCACTAATGGGTAGAACACAGAAGGATATACTTTGGCGCTGGCAAGCAGATGCAACGCGGTTGCATAGTCGTCTATGCTGTCCGTATTATCTTTGAGCGTCAGCACATCCACCACGCCTTCAACGTTCAACACCTTCCCCTGCAACATGTCCCTCACATGGTTTTTGAGCACCTGTTCGCGTAAATGGCTTGGGTGAGTGCTATAGGTCACGTCAGGTTCAAACACGCACCATGATGAGACCTTTCCGTTCGCTCTCCTTGAGCTTATTCGCTCTCGCAGACAGAACAGCATCCACCTGTGTGTCCACGCTGCTCTTTTGTTTTCCGCGCATGGAGCTCACTACGCCTTGGAAGTCCACGAGTAGCTTTTCCTGCACGGCGATAAAGTCCAGACCATCGTGAAACGCTACCACAAAGGTCATCAGTTACGGAGAACGATATCTTCAAAGTAGAGTGGCAGCACACCATCGAGCATCCTCTCGTCCAACGTACCACCTTCTTGCAAGTTTGCAAGCTGGGAGAGCTTTCCAAGGGAGAGCATGAACTAACACATTCAAGAAAAGAATGTTAGCGAGGAGACACTTGGGAATACCCAAAATACGCACATGCTTCACTCCAAGGTCTCCCGCTCCAGCTGCCTCTTCCAACAGCCTCCCGCTCGCGTCTCCAAACCTGTCCCTTCCCATGTCGTTGACCCAGGCGATGGCGTTGTACTCTGACCTCACCACCCGTTCCTCACCCTCTCTCCCCTTGCCTTTTTTGTCCTTTGCGAACAGCTTGTCCATGATGGGACCCCATACGCTCTCCTCCGCAAAAACGACGCGAGCCTCGCCTTGTTCGATACACCAGCGCACGACTTCGTTACCAAACGCATCGCCGTATCTGGCAAGGTAGTTTTGAATGAGAGGTGCCTGAGGGTTTGCGGTAGGGGGGTATGGCGACGAGCGGAGGAGGAGCGATGCAAGCGAGGGGAAGTCCGTGTAGGTGGTTGCGAGGGCGAGGGCTTGTTGGAGGTGCGAAGTTACGCCTAAAGAAGACATTCCATTAAGAGAAGCTTGACAAAGAGTCCTTGTTAGAAAGCAACGTACGCAGCGTCTCCAGGACCTCGGGTCTAAGGTGCGCAAACTTATCTTCCAGCTCCTTTTTGTCTCTCTGCGAGTTTGGATCATCGGCTGCCATCGGGCTGGGGGCCAACAGAACATGCGTTAACAAAAGCATGTGGGGGAAACGACGGGTACTTGCCTTGCGAGCCAATCCAGCCTCTCCTGTACGCATGCAAACAACAGCGTCGCCAATTCAGGTAGCATATCCACCACGTCCTTCCCAGCACTGTTACCCCCACTCTCTGTAGCCACCTTCGTCACGGTATCGACAAGCGTCAGTACTGCATCAATAACCGCAGGTCTACTTGTCCACGGTTTGATCATTGGAAGCTCGACACCATATACACCAAGGTTATATGCACGGTAAGAGAGTGCAGCTCGAAGCGTTGCCTAACGAACACATTAAATCCGGAGGTCTGTCATCCGAGAAAAAAAGACGACGGACCGCAACAGCTCCACCGAGTTCTTTCAGTGCCCCAATACTCCCATACCCACTCCCTTCTAGCTGACACAAGTAGTCTACCATGAACACCAGCAGTTGGCCCACATCAGACACGCGATACTTGAAGAAGTCTCGCGTGATGTCTTGTGAGGGGGTTGGCTCGGGCATCGACGGAGGTGTAGGATGAGACGAAGGGGTCGAGGTGGACGGGGTATGGGTGGCAGTGAATACATGGATAGTATCTGTGATAAGGGAATGAAGCGCGCCAGCGCTGGGAAATGTTGGTCTCAGAAACAAAGTCGTGTTAGGGATAGCCTAACGAGGTGACTCACTCGATGTGTTCGTTCAATCTGACCCAAAGCTGGTGGCACGCGTAGAGCTTCTCAGCATCGGTTGCCAGGCGTTGACGACTTCTTTGAGACATCTAGAGGGATCATATGAATCAGTACAAGTATTCTCTAATCAAGCTTTGGCATTTCCATCGACATAGTGATGAAGGCGTCCCTCTTGAACAACAACAGTATGACCAAGAAACAGAACGACGTCGCACTAACCTTTCCCAATGCGCCATTATCATTGATAAACCTGATGAGCCAGCTCAACCGCTCTTTCCGCGCGGTTAGTTGGTATGTGAGATCATGGTTCGGCCGGACGATTTCAGCGTCTGAAGGAATAAGTTGGTCGATCAATACCAAGCAGCCAGTGCGTGACGCAAAACAGGAAGATGAAATCAAGAGGAAATCACGCCTTACCACTAGCTACTACTGCAGCGCTGATCCCTTCTGCGGCACGCATGAGCGCTTCTCCGTCGAGCACCGGTGAGGGTGGCAGAATGAACTGCAAAGGGTTGGCAGGGATGGGTGAATATAAAATGGCTTGTTTCAAGGTGGCTCTGAGCAGATTGGGGAGGGACCTGTTCCATAATATATCAGTATACACGAGAATGCATGTGTAAAAGCCAGGAAGGAAGCCGCCACTTACTCGGCTTTGAATGCTTGCACCTTTTCCACATCCAACGAGATTCTCAGCATTAAGCCCCCTGTGACCATCAGGACCTCAGCTTCATTTGCTCCGTCGACATCGACGTTGTCCATGCTGCTGTCCGGGTCTGCATGGTCGAGAGTGATGATTGGTGGGAGTGCAGAAAGCGCGAGGAATCGGTCACTCGAAGACTTGAGATCAAGACGGTCGTGGTAGGGTGTGTCTGGAGCAGGCGTGCAGTGAGATACCTGATCAGCAAACGGGAGAAGAACGAGCGCGTACCTCGAGCACAGAAAATCACGACCTCGCCAAATAACACTGCAATGACCGCTCCTTCAGAAAGG
Organism: Xerocomellus chrysenteron; assembly: GCA_038093415.1. Lineage (NCBI taxonomy): Eukaryota > Fungi > Basidiomycota > Agaricomycetes > Boletales > Boletaceae > Xerocomellus > Xerocomellus chrysenteron. The sequence goes on along the minus strand of JBBPSD010000396.1, from coordinate 17,633 downwards.
AGTGTCAATCGTGGATGCGCAGGCGGAGAAGCAGCATTCTGATAGCAAGTTTTAATCCAAGATTAACGTAGGCCATCGAAACAGGGAAAGAAAATGAGCCTTGGGCGGAATATGACTACGCAAGAGACACTCACGGCAACATAGGGCACTACGGTTACGCCATCGACTCCCCATGAATCACTATGTACCACTAGGCGGAGGATGACATACACCCTACGAGGTCCAAAGCTGAACTGCTCGACAACCATCGCACCAGGATCCTCCTCGGCGCCTACAGAAGCATAAGAAACCAATAGCACAAGCGTATTTGGGCTTGCCACCCTATAATCAGCGAGAAACAGATTGCGCTCACAAGCTTGCTTACCTCTCAGCAACGAGATCAACACCCTCAAGATCCTCTATGCCAATTCCCCCTCCAATTGCTTCCCGCGCGACCCCCGCCACATCTACCTCGCCCTTCAACTCTCCCGTTCCCAATGACCATTTTTGGACCCTGGTCTCGACCAAAGCAAACATATCGTTCCCAGATGACGTGAGTGCAACAATATTACCCGGCTCCGCTCGTATTGCGGCGGACGGCGCTGACCATCCCAAGAGGCGCGAGAGGGAGAGGGAAGATGATGGCGTTGGAGGGGCAAAAAGCCGCGCTGTGACGGTGTGTTTTCCACCTTGAGAGGTGATCCCTAACCGAAATATCCTGCCCGTAGATGTGGCAACTAGATATGCATATGTCCCCCCAGATACCCCGCCGAGACCACCTAGATCGGTTCGAACAACACACGAGACATATTCCTCTTCGACGGCCTCGAGAGGGAGATGGACCGTCTCGAACGTGCCTCCACCTGAAAGCCCAGAGGAGATCGAGGGCCAGAAACGCGTCGCTCCGGTGGGGGAGACGAGGATGAGACCTGGTTCAATGGAGCGCGAACGGGAAGGAACGATGGCGTGATGTGGTGCAAGAGATGTGGCATTTATATGATTCGGAGAAGGAGGAGGACACGGAAGGATGTAGCATGTTGGGCTTGGAGAGGTTGGTCTGAGTGTGGCATGCGACCAGAGGAAACACGTCTTTGCGGACGCGACGAGCGTGTACCCCGAGGCGATGTCCACGCATCCCGTATACGACTCCACCAGAAAATCTGTGTACAATGAATATATGCAGGTCCACTGGTGACGACGCGCACCTGTAGATCGGAGAGCTTGTTTGACCTCCACTGGCAACGCGCCATACAAGCCGACTGTCAGCTCCTCTGTTTTTGCGAACACTGTGTCTTTTTGGCTTGACGCCCTCTCTCCCTGTGCATATGCTCCAGCAGTCGGTGCATCATCGACCTCCATCCCGGACTCTGCTACTGAGCGGGGTGGGGTAGCGGCGGGCGCGACGCGGTGGGCACCGACGAGCCTGCGCGTCCTCGGCGGCGTCCTGGATGCGGGCCTCGGTGTGGCATATCTATGGGTCCTTCGAGGTGGTGGAGAAGCGAACGGCGCCATCGGGTTGGTGGTGCGGGGACAAGACCGTGTATAAATACCCGAAAATACAACCATGACACTGACGCTGACACCAACAGGGTTCCGCCGTCTTGCGTTGCCATTGGCCCAGCTGTCCTTGGCTGCCGTTCTCAAGTGTGGCCAGTCATTCCGGTGGACGAGTTATCCACTCTCGCCTGTCTCACATGAATACCGGTTCTGTCTGCGAGATCGTGTCGTCTGCCTGAGACAGTCTTCCGAGGCGCTCTTTTACCGCTCTGTCTTCCCCAGCGGTCCTCTCGACCCAGCACAGGCGGACGCTCGCGAGGAGGAAACGTTGGCCTGGCTCAACGACTACTTCCAACTGGACGTCGACCTCGTCAAGCTATATGACGTATGGAGCGAGCGAGACCCCGTCTTTCGCAACGTCCGACCCCGTTTCCCCGGTATTCGCATGTTGCGACAGGATCCCTGGGAGAACCTCGTCTCGTGAGTGAACAGAAAGCACTCCTCCCGAGATTCGACACGATCGCACGTAGATTCATCTGCTCCTCGAATAACAACATTGCACGTATAACAAAGATGGTCCACGCCCTTTGCAGGCACTACTCGCCGCCCCTCCTGTCCCTCGAACCTCCAGCTCCAGACTCGGACGGAGGTGTAACTTATCATCCCTTCCCGCCCCCGAGTACTCTTGCTGCCCCCGAGGTTGCGGCGAAGTTACGGTCACTTGGGTTTGGATATCGTGCAGATTTCATTCAGCGAACGGCAAAGATGCTGGTTGACGAACATTGCGCTGCTACAATGGGTTCTGTCATTGAAGCCCCAGAAAAGTGGCTCATGACCTTGCGGGACCTGGGTACCCCTGAAGCAAGAGAAGAGTTGCTCAAATTTGTTGGGGTGGGTCGCAAAGTCGCTGACTGCATTTTGCTCATGAGCTTGGACAAGGTAGCTTCAGATACCTGGCTCGCAGAATCGATGCTGATGTCGGTGGCATAGAGAGAGGTTATCCCAGTGGACACCCATGTTCTTCAAATCGCAACGAAACATTACGGCTTCCGTTCTCTAGGGAGTTCAAAGAAAGTTTCCATGACCCCAAAGCTCTACGATGAGATCAACAGCAAACTGGCCGATACATGGGGCGAATACGCTGGTTGGGCACATTCCGTGCGTGGTTGGCACCACATGTAAAATCTCGAGCTCATATCCAAAGCAGGTTCTTTTTACCGCCGATCTCAAGGTTTTCTCCTCCTATGGAATGCCGGCGTCCCCTTCTACTCGGATAGAGACAACTCCATGTTCTACCCCGACAACAACTCCAGCCTCCTCGAGTAATAAACGGGCGAGGAAGACTGCACCGCTTGACACGGATGAGCTCCCAGTAACTATAGGCTCGATGTCGCAGGTTGATACCAGCCTCGCTGAGAGAGTGAAGAAGAGACGAAGGGCTATTGAATAGACACCATTGCTTGTGGCTGTGTCATAGATACACGTAAGACTTGAGCATGATCTTAGCATCCTTGCAGGATGTCCCACCCGATACAAGAAATCATAGACACGACACACGAAAGCGATCGGGAAGACCACTCTTCTGGATCGGAGGCAGAACACTCAGGACACATAGACAATTCCCCGGATGCACCACAAGCATCGTCATCCAAACGCAAGAAGAAGAAGAAATCCAAGGCTGGCAGAATTATAGACTCGCTGCGCGGAAATGAGATACTAGATCACGTCGTTCCGGCTGGGCAAGGCGAGGGAATAGCTTCATCAGACGCCGAGGTTGTCATGCAAGCATTGAAGCTTATGGACGCGATCAAGGGGAAGTCGAGTATTACTGGACGCGGAAAGAACCCTCTCGGAGAGCACAAGGTATCGTCGCTCACTTGCCCACTCATCTTCATTGCACGTAACTATCCTTTCCAAGTTTTGGGCGACGCAGCCCGTCCCTCAACTGGGTAAAGCCAAATCCCCTCAATCCAAGGGCATGTCTAAATAGATATCATCACCCAGGCGATCAACCACCCGCTGAAGATGGATATATCGAGCCCACCAAGGCAATAGAGGATGTTCGCCAAGAGCCATATCCATTGCCGAAGGACTTCGAATGGTCCACTCTGGACCTTAATGACCCCAAGCAGGTATGCGCCACACGGGTCCCACTAAATTCCTGCGCTCACCCAGGCTCCAGATCAAAGAGGTTTATGATCTGCTGTCACTGAACTATGTCGAGGACGACGTGGCTGCCTTCCGCTTCAAGTACAGCGCCGAATTCCTTGAATGGTATGCTTTTTTCTTTATCACTCCAAAAGACGAATAATTAACGCCATCGCAGGGCCCTCAAACCACCGGGTTATTATAAAGAATGGCACGTTGGCGTTAGAGTCTCTTCGAATAAGAAACTTGTTGCCTTTATCTCTGGTGTTCCGATGACCCTCCGCGTGCGCCAAAAGTGAGCTTTCTCATGCTCCCAGCTACCTTGAGTTTGATCCCATGCAGCGTCTTTCGCGCGAGCGAAATCAATTACCTTTGTGTCCACAAAAAATTGCGCTCGAAACGACTCACGCCTGTGCTCATCAAAGAGGTCACACGACAAGTCAATCTCTGTGGTATAGCTCAGGCAATCTACACCGTTGGGCTTCTCCTTCCAACCCCTGTCGCAACTTGCCGGTACGTTTCGTTTGTCCTCGTATCAGGTATCGTTATCTCACGTCCATGCAGGTACTTTCATCGTTTGATCAACGTGCCGAAACTCATCGATGTAAAATTCGCTTACGTCCCACGAAACATGACTCTTGCGCGTATGATCCGCATCTACAAAGTAGACCCCAAGACCACATTACCCGGTCTCCGCGAGATAGAAGAAAGGGATGTCCCCGAAGTGGCAGATCTATTCGCGCGGTACATGCAACGCTTCGCCATGGTCCCCCTCATGACCGTCGACGAAGTACGGCATCAATTCCTCAGCGGGAGGGGAGAGCTAGACCAACCCTCGGAAAACAACAGACGGCCAAAGCAGGTGGTGTGGACATACGTCGTCGAGGTGCGTGGTGTTGCGCGTCCAACTTGCCTCAACCTGATGTGTGGGGCAGCATCCTGAAACGCACCGCGTGACCGACTTTTTCTCGTTCTACTCCCTTCCATCGACGGTTATCAACAGCCCAAAACACGACGTCATCGAGGCGTGTTACCTATTCTACTATGCAAGCGACGTTGCGTTTGTACCTGGGGAGGACACCGAGGTAAAACTCAAGAAGCGACTCGGTCAGCTGTTTGAAGACGCATTGGTCATCGCCAACCAAGCAAAGTTTGACGTGGTCAATGCAGTCAGCCTGATGGACAATATGGCCTTCCTGGAGGATCTCAAGGTAAGCTTTTGTAAACACGTTTTTACTTTTCTGTTGGGTCTCATACGGATTCAAGTTTGGTGTGGGTGACGGCTTGCTCAACTTCTACTTGTACAACTGGAGAACGGCAACGATGGCAGGTACCCCGGCTGGCGATGATGAGGCTGGAGGAAGTGTTGGTGTGGTGATGCTCTAGACCTGATGCTCTAGACCCGTCGACCGACGAGTCCAGTACCAAGCTTGGTCTTGATACTTGTATCAATTCGCTTGCATTGCACAACCTAAAGATTGTCCATACACAAACTGTCTCTGCTTGAACATAGCGTACACGCATCCCATCCATCCTCTACAATGTTCAGTCGCTATCGATCTGGATAATATCATCTTCATCTACACCCCAATCTGGGGTTGGGCTCCGTCGTTTGGGCTGCGACTTGGTCGGCAAGGACACGGTGCTGGCGCCAGTAGCTCCAAGCGTACGGCCCCGGAAGCTTGGAGGGACATGTGGCGGTGCTGGCGCCCGAGAACCAAGGGTTTGCCCAGTACCCCGTGGATTTTGAGTTTGCGACTGCGAAGCAGAGGCTGCCTTCTCTTTCCCCTTCGCTGACGTCGTTTGAGCAGGTCGACCATTGAGAGTGTTCCCAGAGCCAGCAAATGCTGCCTGGGAACCGAAGCCGGCGTGAGTGAGTGCAGACATGCTAAAACATGCTACGCACTGGAGGGGGAGGGCTCGAAGGGCCGGGTGATTTAGGTGACGTGGGTTCCGGAGGCACGTATGGAACGACGTTGAAACCAAAGAACAGCTTTCCAAACGGAAGGTTCAACGCTGCCGGTACCTTGACTTCAGATTCCATCATTTCGCTCGTGACAACTTTCTGCTTGCTGCAAGAAAAAGTTAGCGGAGTACCGCACCGAAAACAGGTTAGACAAACTCTGTGCGTATTATTTTGCTGCCATCGGCAACGTCCTCCACGCCACGATGGCTGATTCCCTTTCCTTTGGTCTTCCGCCCTGCTAGGGTTTCACCCTTTCCCTTGAAACTTTCCCAGTGGTCACCACCCTTGCTCACAGTGGAAGGTCCGCCCGCGACGAATCCACCGGCAAGTGATGACGACGGCCGAGACGATCCGGGTGATGATGAGTTGATATCGATCTTGAGTTTTGACGCCATCGTCGCGGGGGGAGGCGCTTTGGGTCGTTCGGGTTCTACATAACCAACGGGAGGAGCAAAATCGACCTCGAGATCGGTGTCAAGAACACATATGCCTGCCCCTTCTGGTGTGGCTTCCATCACAAGAAAGCCGAATATCATTGAGTTGTAACATATTTCAACGATATCTCCTTGCGTGAGAACGGTGAAGTTACGGAGTGCTTGTTCTAGACTGTGCGCACGTTAGCTATGAGCAGATAAACTATGGTCCAAAACTGGACATACACGGCCTTGGGATCGGAGATCTCGAGGAAGTGGACGGTTTGAGGTTGCAGCTTCACGAACTTGCCCTTCGGGAGTTCCGTGCCGGTAATTCGGATAGGATCACCTTCCTCGAGCCGTAGGGTCTTCATCATCCAGTATGGAAGATGTACGATGCCTTCTTCTGCGATGAACTCCAAGACGCCCGCGTGCGTGGACGCTGCAGAATTCGAAGGATTACGAAGCTGGAACATCCATGGTGATTCGAGGTCCAAGCTTGTGAGATGGGCCAGTGCAGAAGGTGGCATGACAACTAGTTGTTGAAGTACATGAGGGATAAGTGGATAGACGCGATCCAACGGACATACTCTTTCCACCGTAGGACAGATTTTCTCGCTCCCTGCCGGGGAGCATGGCTACGCTGTAGGCCTTTAAATACTCATCGTATGACCTGGCTGGGGGACGTCCAACACGAGGGCCAAGCGGGCCACCAAATCCTCTACGATGATCCAGGGTGAGATCCTAATATAGGAACACGAAGGGAGGAACCTACTGGGCAAGCTGGGCAAACAACCCTCCTGGGCCGCCGAGGCCATTCTGATTGCCAAACTACAGCATCTTTCAGTGAAATGGCACACCCTGGAAGGTAACACTCACGAAATCCATGGGAGAATGTGGTTAGAGAACAAGGGAGATCTCGCGCTGTGTTGGGCCGAGCATACGCAACACTGGCGCTCCTTTTACGGAAAAGGCCGTGACATCCAAATCGAGAAGGCTACAGAAACGCGTCGATTCCAAGTCGACGATAGCCCATCCGTCACGTTCGATCTCATTCTTAGTCTGGTTCATTCTAGCCCAGAACAGTAATGGCCTCAAAATTTGTACCTGCCGCACGGTCTGGCTCTAATGCTGCGTTCAACGACAAGGTAAGTTGCATGACCAGCTCGTTTTCGAACCTCATGGAACGCGTCCACAGGGTAAGCCCATGGAACTCCGCATGTCTAACATGGTGGCTGCCAAAGGTTTGTTTGTGATGTCGGGCCGTTCCTGCTGGCTTACGATTCTGCGCAGCCATCAGTGATGCCGTTCGTACGTCACTTGGGCCAAGAGGAATGGACAAGATGGTATCGACTTACCGATCTCTCACCAAGGGGTTTCAAGGATGTTGATTTAAATCATAGATCCAAACTTCCAAAGGCGAGGTGATTATCACGAACGACGGTGCGACAATCCTGCGGAGTATTCAAGCACTACATCCCGCTGCCAAAATGGTAGCTTCGTGTTCAATACTTCGAAGCAATGGCTCATTGTCCCTTTAGCTCGTTGATTTATCTGCTGCTCAAGATGTAGAGGCAGGTGACGGCACAACCTCGGTCGTTGTCCTGGCTGGCAGCTTTCTTGGCGCAGCAGAAAAGTTGCTCCTAAAGGGAATCCACCCAACGATCGTCGCGGAATCTTTTCTCAAGGCATCTGTTAAAGCCGTGGAATACTTGACTGAAATATCAGTTCCAGTCGACCTGAACGATAAGGCAAACCTACTCCGCGCTGCCAGCACGTCGTTAAACTCCAAGGTCTGTGTCGCCTCCTAACGATGTGTCAAAGATCTTATCATTCCCGTAAAGATCGTTTCTCAATACTCTTCGACGCTTGCTCCCATCGCTGTTGCCGCTGTCACGCGTCTCGTGACACCCCAATCCACAAGTGTGGACCTTAGAGACGTCAGGATAGTGAAGAAAGTTGGTGGTACGATCGAAGACACCGAGCTTGTGGATGGTGTTGTCTTGAACCAAAATGTCATCGCCTCCGCTGGTGGCCCAACCCGCGTGGAAAAAGCTAAGATCGGTATAATTCAATTCCAACTTAGCGCACCAAAACCCGATGTAAGCCTGCCGCACTTTCGATTCTACGCCACTCATTGTATGCAAAATCTAGATGGATAATACTGTCGTCATCAACGATTATCGCCAAATGGACAAGGTTATCAAAGAAGGTCGTCAATACCTGCTCAACATCTGCAAGAAGATCAAAAAAGCAAACTGCAATGTCCTTCTCATTCAAAAGTCCATCCTGCGGGATGCCGTCGATGATACGTCTCTTAGTTTCCTCAAGCGCCTTAACATTCTGGCTGTCAAGGATGTCGAACGTGACGAGATCGACTTCCTCTCGAAAAGCCTAGGTTGCAAGCCGATTGCAGACATCGAAGCGTTCACTGAGGACAAGCTCGGATATGCCGATCTAGTCGAGGAGACATCGCGGGCCGGGGCGAAGGTCGTCAAAATCACTGGGGTCAAGAACAGAGGTCGCACGGTCAGCATTCTCGCAATGGGCGGCAATAATCTCGTCGTCGAAGAGTGCGAGCGTAGTCTGCACGATGCTCTCTGTGTCGTACGCTGCATTGTAAAGAAGCGGTATAACCATCCAGTTCGTGATTGATGTGGTATATATTGAAGTTTTCATCTCAGAGCACTCATTTGTGGTGGTGGCTCACCCGAAATCCACGTCTCACGCCTCCTTTCCCAGTACGCCCAGTCGTTGAAAGGCATGGAGGCGTACTGCTTTCAGGCATATGCAGACGCGCTGGAAGTCATCCCCACCACCCTCGCAGAAAACGCAGGTTTACATCCCATCGCGATCGTCACCGAGCTGCGCAATCGACATGCTCTCGGAGACCGCAATGCAGGAATCAACGTTCGAACGGTGGGTTGACGTTTGGTGCTGATAAGGAATTGTTACTGATGCTCGTTTCAGGGCTTGATTTCCAACATTCTAGAAGAGGATGTCGTGCAGCCTTTGTTGGTGTCCACTAGTGCGATTGAGTTGGCGACGGAGACAGTATGTCTGCTGCTGAAGATCGATGACTATGTACAAACTAGATGATGTAACTGAGAGTAACCATTCCCCATGATGGGCTCATGGCATGATTACTGGCGCTACTAGGGTAGTCTCCCTAAGCCAGACCCAATACTTCGAGATCAAAAGATGGTCGTTCTGATCATCTAGCCAAGCAAGCAATGTAGCGAAATAAATTGAATCGATGTGAGTGAGAAACGACAAAAAGAAGTGCCAGGACCGTGGATTGAACACGGGACCTCCAGAACTTCAGTCTGTTGCTCTCCCAGCTGAGCTATCCCGGCGATAGCGATTTGTCAATCTTACGCTCCAACACACCTTTTTACTCACGTAAGGATAGATTTGGTGTTCCCGCTGTCATCTTCTAAGTTCATCCAGAACGCAAGAATGTCCGGCGCAGGGCCTCGCGAGAATGTCTTTGCCACACGGATGGCACTAACGAACGTGAAGCTCCGTCTCAAGAGTGCTGACACGGGGCACAAGTTGCTCTCGAAGAAGCGTGATGCCCTCACCATGCGATTCAGAGCGATCCTCAAGAAAGTGGACGAGGTGCGCCGAGCACGGTACACACGATGTCGCTCATCGCGACTGACCCGAGACCCCCCTTCCAGGCCAAACGAAAGATGGGACGAGTGATGCAGCTCGCGTCGTTCTCGATGGCTGAGGTCACGTATGCGACGGGCGATATCGCCTACCTCGTCCAAGAGCAGGCAAAGCTAGCCACGTTCCGTGTCAAAGCGACGCAGGAGAACGTTTCAGGCGTGCTCTTGCCGGCGTTCGATGTCGATCGTGTTTCTGGCTCGGGTGTGTCCCGCCCCTAGCTACTTGCTGAGTGTAAAGTTGATCTGCTCTCTCTCTCTCTTTTGTTTTTAGATTTTAACCTCACGGGTCTCGGACGTGGAGGGCAACAGGTGCTACGGGCAAAGGAAGTTTATGCCAAGGCGCTCGAGACGCTCGTGGAGCTTGCATCACTCCAGACGGCATTCATGATCCTCGACGAAGTCATTCGAGCCACGAACCGCCGCGTGAACGCCATCGAGCACGTCATTATTCCGAGACTCGACAACACGATCAAGTATATCTTGAGTGAATTGGATGAGATGGATCGCGAGGAATTCTTCAGGCGAGTCTTTGGTTTATAGCACGTCCGACGGATGCGGATGGCTCATCGGTCAATAGATTGAAGAAGGTACAGGGAAAGAAGAAGAGGGAGGCAGCAATCACTGCTGCTGCTGCAAAACAGGTTACAATAGACGCTCAAAGGCAGCGCGTGAAGCTGATCGAGACCGACGAGACCCAGCCTCAAGACACAGGGGCAATGACTGTGGCGGAAAGTGATGAAGTGACAATTGAGGAGGTCACAGCTGAATGGGATGCGGTTGAAGAGACTGTAGTGGCAGAGCCGGAGGTGGAGGAGTCTACTGTAGACTTCCTCAACACCAAGGACGAAGACGTGATTTTCTGACGCATTCGAACAGTGCTCCATACATTCTTATACCTCATACGCTGTAATGTTGTGGATGTCGAGTGGTTACTGTACCATTTAATGCAAAATCCCCGCTTGTTTCACTCGAGCGCTTCGGTAGAACCCCTTGACATCAGTTGGTCATGGTGCATATCATGTGCGGAGCGTCGCATAGATACATGGTAGTTTTATGAAGTGCAGTGGGGGGAGTACGGCGTACAGGAATGCCGGGCAGTTTACTTGACGAAGGTGAGCCAAATAAGCAATTGCATGAAAGGGAACGACATACGTCGACCATCTCCACATCATCTTTTTCGGTCTTCTTTCTGTCTTTGCGGTCCAAGATTGCTCGTCTGTAAAAAAGTTCAGACAACGGTGCCGAAAGTGGTAAACATCTGATCGACACACCTGTCCTTGTCGAGTTTGATGTTGACGATGACAACCTTGGAGGGGTGAATGCCGATGGGCACCGCTGCGCCATTCGATTTGTCGCGTTGTACACGTTCGACGTAAACAACCCATTTCTTGCGGTACACCTGCGTGATCTTTCCTTCCCGGCCCTTGTACTTCCCGCGCACGATTCTGACTTCGTCGTCCTTACGGATGGGCAGTGACCGCGTCTGAATGTAAATAAAGCGCGGTGAGATGGAAAAGCGGCGACTGCCCCCGATTGTCCACTTACGTTGTGCTTTCCCCGTAGTTCCTTCGAGAGTGGTGAAGACATGATTTTACGGCGTACAGACGAAGGGGCACTGAAGTGCGCCTTGCGCGCCTTGCGCCGCGAGGAGGAAACGTCTGTAAATGATGGTGAGCATCTCGCTGTAGCAGTCACCCGTCGATCCATCCGAGCTACATCCTGCCCATCCAGCGTATCATCCAACAAGGAGCGGTAATTTCGTGGACAGACGCGATGCCAGCATAGATTAAGACTGAACTGACCAGGGTTGAACTTCATCTTGATCTTGAGGACGTCGGTGTCGGTTTCGGCGGGCTCGTAGTGTGGATGTGTAGAACGAGTTGTTTGGTCCAAAGTTTGGACCTCGGAGTTTGCCGAGCGCACACCCCTGCCGCGAGGACGGAGCAAAGCCGTATATATTGGTAGCGGTCATGTCTGCCAACAAGGTGCGCCCGTCCAAACTAAAATTCAAAGGGGACAAGACAAAGAAGAAACGGAAGAGGGACGACGACGAGGGCGGCTCTGGCAAACAAAGGCGCGTCGAGGAGGAGGAGGCCCCTGACACCTGGGTCATGCCGGAAGCTCCAGCAGAAATACGTGGTCCTACGTTCCTCATGCACCCCTCGGATCCCTCTCCTATCTCCGTGAATTTTGACTCCACGCGAAACAAGATTATCTTGTACCCCCTTGACAAGGAGGGGACTGCCGAATCGACCACGTTGCTCGATCGCGAGCCGACCGAGGTTGCGCAAGTGTGGGTTACGACGCGTGTTGCTGGCTCCCCTACCATCAATCTCCGAACGGGCACTGGAGAAGGGAAGTTTTTATCCTGTGACAAGCATGGGATCGTCTCGGCAAACAGGGAAGCGCGAGGACCGGAAGAGGAGTGGACCCCGGTAGTTTTGCCCGACGGCATGGTTGCATTCATGAACGTATATGAAACCTATCTCAGCGTGGACGAAGTTGCAGGAGGCGCTTTACAATTGCGGGGAGATTCTGAGCAAGTTGGCTTCAGAGAGCGCTTTTGGGTAAAAATCCAAAGCAAATACAAGAAAGAAGTTCACGAGGAGAAGAAGAAACGGGAAGCTGGGTCGGAGATGACCGTCATCGATGAGGCGAGTGTCAAGTGAGTCTTTATTCGGTCACTCTCCGGACAGAATATCAAAACGTGGTTGTACCTAGCCGTCTCCATCAGGCATGGGGCGCAGGACGGTCAATCACGTCGCAAGATGATAAGAAAGAGGTGGGCTTGGATATCTTTATGCACCAGTCGGAAGGCTGATATCATCGCACAGTTGAAACGTGCACAGAAAGATGGTCGCCTGGCTGAGGCACTGTTGGATCGTAGATCAAAGCTCAAGAGGTGTGTTCTCCGTTGCCCAATGAACTGTTGGCTCAATCCGTTTATAGTGATCGATTCTGCTGAACCATGGATATCTGTACATGTACACCGTATTTCGTTTTGTGTGTCATATCGATTGAACTCGTGCCTTCCGGATTGACAAGCGTGTTTTATCAAGCAATTTTCGCAATCGTTGAACCCAGACAGGAAATCCTCAACGATGAGCAATCAAACGTCCTGGCAGTTAAAATGGACTCAATCCCAACGATTCCCAGACAAAACTATGACGCCCACCAAAGCCTCCCCCACTGTCCCGATGCCGGAACAGCGTTTTCCTTCTGTTCGTGCACTGTTTTGTGAAACCAAGATGTCGGATAGAGACTTTCGTATCTTCACAGTGCGTTCTTAATTTCACAGTCGTTAACTCTAATCTGGTTGCAGGGAAACATAAGGTATAACGCAATAAAACATTTGGATGACTCTGGCATTTCTGTCGAGGAGCAGGACCCCGCTGCGCTCCGGCACTTTCTTAACCAGGTTGGTGATCAACCTTCATTCCCCGTTGCGCACCATCATGATTCACTTGCAAGATTAAAAAATCCGACCCCACGATCGCCAGGAGGTATCCATACTTATGGCCTGTGTTGGCCTATCTTGAGTTATATCTGAATGGGAGACGGCGAAACCATCATCTTCGTCATTATGGTGACGCGCCACCACGGCCCGCTCGACGCAGGGTTCTGTCTAGTGTTCCCATTTGGATCCGTTTCGCTCGTTCGGTGTGTTTCCTGTTGGATTACCGATGGATAGGGCTGATCTGGCTGTCTAGGAGAAGACTGGGAAGTCTCTCCAAGAGATCACAGAAGTTGAACTAGACAAATGTGTAAGCTTCTAGTTGTACATCCCCCAATCCGTTTATTAACGACACCAAAGCCACCCGTATCACGTTCCACCCCTCGGAGAACCAGGCGCCGGCGGCCTACGGAGAAAAGGAATGCCAAGAAGGAGCCCGAGCCTAAAGTTGACGAAAGTATCACACAGCCCATCGACAACAGTCCAACCGGCCCCTCCAACAGAATTACTGCTCCTGTCAGTTATTTCTTGCGGTCATTTGGCTCCTCCATCGGGAGCATTTGTGCCCACCTCAGCGGGTAATTGCTTAGGCGAATTTGCGTAGATACTTGTTACTTTGAGAAGGTTGCCAATACTTTGCATTTTTCCCGTAGAAAGCGATATAGCAAAGTTGTACTTGACCACGTTTCTCTGTTTAGCAGAGCCTTCGGTTCTTAACAAAACCAAACAATTACGCCAATTGACCCGTCCAAACTGCACCCTTCGTCTTTCGTCTCACATATGGATAACCACCTCTCAGATGAGGCTGTGATTGCGGCCACGCCTGAAGTTTCACCGCTTGTTGGCAGCCTTTCCACTGCCAACATTGCACTACTTTCTCTCGCAATAGCCTTGTTCCTCCTCGTTGGTTCGTTTCATCGAGTATATTTGACTGCGCCAGAGGCTGACTCAAAAACCTAGTCATATCCTACAGTCGGGGAAGATCTAAACCCAGAGGCAATGCTCTCCTGTTAGTTGGGCCTCCCGACTCCGGCAAAACCGCCATACTGTCGAATGTCAGTTCACCGCGTGTCTCTAAGTTTACACTCCTGACGGTGGAAAAGATCAGCTGGCATACAATCAGACATTGCCGTCGCATGCATCGTTGCAGACGAATTCGGTCCAAATGACGCTGTCACCCGGCAAGACTTTGCGGGTGATCGATGTTCCTGGCCACCCTCGGATCAGGGACCAGTTTCGGGAGCATCTTACGGATGCTAAAGCTGTCGCATTCGTAGTCGACTGCAGCACGATTTCACGCAATGGTGCCGTCGTCGCCGAGTACGTGCTTCATTTATTTGGGTTGACATGTCCACGACTACCGCTACTAGACACTTGCATCATGTATTGCATGCGATGACATCGCTCCCGCCAACACAGTCTACACCAACACTGCTCATTCTCGCACACAAGACAGATCTTCTCAAAGTCGGTGCTTCGTCTAATTCGACAAGCGCAGTCGCCATCACCCGGGTTCGCACCATTCTCGAGCGTGAACTTGAGAAGAGGAGAGCCTCGCAGACGGGGGGTGTCGGGATGGAGAGTCTTGGGGAAGAGGGGGAAGGGACGGAGATGGGTGGCCTGGAATGCAGTGGTGCGGGTGGCGCATTCAAGTTCGATGAATGGGAGGGCGGGGACGTCGAATTTGTGTCGACCTGGGTGAAAGTTGGAGAGGCCAAGGAGGAGTCGGTCGACGATGGCCTGGACGAGTTCCTGAGCCTGCTCTCAAAGTAAACACGGCCAAACACGGCTTCCTATAAAGATGTGCGAGGGCGTTGTTTGTCCCTTCCAACGCAACCTTTTAGACAGTGCCCGTTCGCTCCGATTTCAGGAAGTACGCGGCGATTCGGTGATGCGGAGAGGGAGGTCGGTGGGGATTACGAGCACACGCATCTCGTTCGTGGTGCAGTGAGCGTCAGACCCTTCCTACATAGCATGTAATGTGACTAGCAAAATGTGTGACAAATACGTGTCGTGTCACGCTAAAGGGCATTGGACGTGTGCTTCATTCTCATTCCTCGACGACCACCATGTTCATTATCAACTGGTTTTGGGATGTCCTCGCGCAGCTCGGTACGCTCATCGAGCATCTGCTCACTTGGTCTTGCTCAGACTATCCCAGGACTGTTGCACAAGAACGCTAAAATCCTCTTCCTTGGTCTGGACAATGCTGGAAAGACTGTCTGTAGCCAGCACTCGTGCTCGGCACGCCGGATCTCTAACTATTCTGTCCACAGACCCTTTTGCACATGCTCAAGAATGACAGACTAGCTACTCTGCAGCCCACACTCCACCCGAGTAAGCGCCGTGTCCGCTCGTATGCCCTCCGGGTTCTGACGTCTCCCTATCAGCTTCCGAGGAACTAGCCATTGGCAATGTCAAGTTCACCACTTATGATCTCGGCGGACACCAGCAGGGTACGTGGTCCAACCCGTCTCGTTTTCCGTTCTTTTTACCATTACGTATTGACCTCCACGTAGCCCGCCGCCTCTGGCGCGACTACTTCCCCGAGGTCGACGGTATCGTCTTCTTGGTCGACTCTGCCGACTACGAACGCTTCGCCGAGTCAAAGGCCGAACTCGACGCGTTGCTCTCCATCGAGGAACTCTCCAAGGTTCCCTTCCTCGTTCTCGGCAACAAGATCGACGCACTCGGCGCTGTGAGCGAGGAGGAGCTCAGACATCACCTTGGGCTCTACCAAACTACTGGCAAGGTTGGTTGCATCCCATGCATCTTGATGGGGTCAAGCAGGTATTAATTCCGACATGCGTTAGGGCAAGGTACCGCTAAACGACATCCGCCCAATTGAGCTGTTCATGTGTTCGGTTGTTCAAAGGCAGGGTTACGGCGAAGGTGCGTCTTGGTGCCTACATGGATCTCTTTGTTAACACGACTCGCACTAGGCTTCCGGTGGGTTTCTCAATACGTATGTCTCGCTTCCCATTTCCTCGGACGTCTTGCTCACGTATTTGACAGATATAATGGTCTCTGTTGGAGAGGAGTCGAGAGTGTCGGACCTTAATATTACGCTACCTCCCCATGTTCTTGGTCCACTCCATGCTTTCGTTGCGCTGGACTGTTTCCACCCGAGCATGTAGCTCCTAGATTCCTATTTATATATAACAGGTTGGCGTCATGATAAATCATCCTCGGGGTAGCGTAGGAACGAATGATACACACGAAACAATCTAGCTTCCAATGACTAAGGCATCACCCCCAAAGCGTAGCCCTCCATGACGTTTCCAAGCACCCACGCATGTCCACCGACGTAAAGCAAGCTTCTCAGCCAAAGACCAAAAAACACGTCTTCTCCCAAGAACTCGAGCTTGTACGCTTCGGCAAGCCAAACTGCCTGAACGCCGATCCAGACGCCGGCGCTCCACCACGAGAACCGGACACGTGGGGCTAGAAGGGGGAGGAAGAGCGTGTACCATAAAAAGTACTGTGAGGTGCACACCCGGTTGAACAGCACAAAGGCGAACGTCTGTACGAACCACGCGAACGGGAGGTCTTGGATCCGTCGGCCCAGCAATAGGCCCGTACCGAGGGACAAGAAGAGCTGCGGGACGAGGCTCGTGAGCGGCGAACCAAGGAGCGACCGCGCGTGGCCGTCGGGCGCGCCAGATGCACCGGGGTAGGTGAGATACGTGAGGTAAAAATAGGGCGAAAAATTGTGCCGATGATCGAGGCGGTCTGCGTGGTACAGATAGGCTTCGTACAAGAACGGGCGTCCCCATCTGCGAGCGGGTGGGTTCTCGGCGGTGAACGGTACGAAATTAAAAAAAAAAAAAGAGGGACGTACATGGCGTAGCAGAACGTGCCGAGGAGAAAGAAGGTGCCCGCGCTGAGGATCCCAAAACGAAGCGTCCGCGTGCATGCGAACGACTTGGCAAAGGGGACGCCCCAGCCGGTCGTCGGACGTGTTTGGGCAGCGATGGCGGTCACACAGCTCACGCCGTAGATGACGGGATAGATTTTCCAATGGGTGCTGATGCCCAGCGTCACGGCGGCTGCGTCCCACCGGCCGCGGAGCGCATAGTACAGCGTGAGCAGGACGAGGGTGCAGAGGACGGATTCGGAGGAGCCGCGCGTGGAGATGCTGAATACGAGCGGGTTCAGGAGGTGTGTTGCCGCAAGAAACGTGGCCCGTGCTTTTGCATCGGCGATGGGTGCGTTTTCTGTATCCCTAGTGTCGTGTTGCTCGTCGAGCGGCTTCGCGTCATCGTTGGCTGGCGCCCGTGTGGGCCGCGAGAGGATCGAGGTCAGGAGCAACCGATATATGAGCACCCCATTGACGAGGTCGCAAGCCGCAAAAAGGTACTTTCCAAAAGACGCGTGAACGAGCTCGTTGGGGAGCAAAAGGACTGCCAGCAGAGGCGTGTAGCGGTAGGTCTCGCGATTGTATGGGCTATGGCGTGCCGGTCACCAACACGAGCCAATGGGGACAGAGACAACTCACTTTC